>OX453071.1:19626639-19720828 GCA_949699795.1 Spicauda simplicius | reverse complement strand
AATCTTAGGGTTCAAAATTCCATGGAAGATAGTGGCCGCTTATTGTCAGACCCGTTCGCTATTTCTATAAAATAAAATAAATTAGGTAAATTAGCTTGTTATATCATTATCGTAAAAAGGTGTCATAACCGGATAAACGTGTGCTATTTTGATATTTTAGATTTAGATTAGAACATTCATATTTTGATTACCTGCTATTAGTAGTAGGCCACTAAATTTGATATCGCCTAGTTTAAAATCACATTTAGAATAATTTATTTTAAATTTATTAAAATTTTGGTCATTTAACTTCAAGTCTTTTAGTCTAAGCCTACTTACTTTTATGTCAATTCGATGTATGTTAAAAATTAGTTTTATACCGACTAGTTACGATTACTTAATTACACAACTCTTAAATGTAGGGCTTACTAGATTGAGATAGGTTTAAGAATTGAATGTTAAGTAACAAAATATAAAGGAAACAATCGTAGAATAAATAAATATACTTAAACTTAATAATAAGGCTAATAGGCTACCTGATGGAATATAGTCACAGTTGCCTGTGGAAACTTGCAACACTTGAGGAGCTAATGAAGGCTTTGAAGGAGAGTTCTTCTCGCACCATTTTAAAGAGCCTCATATCATAGCGCTCCAGGATTACATTGAGAAATAGTTTATTCTAATAACAAAAACCTTCTAACAGAAAATATAGGTATTAACTAGTACCTACTTACAAACTTATTAGATATTCGCATCAACCCATTATTGGCCCACTGCTGGGCACGGGTCTTCTCCCAGAATGAGAGAGTTTAGGCCATAGTCCACCGCGCTGGCCAAGTGCGAATTGGTGGACTTCACACACCTCCGAGAACTTTTTTTTTTAAGAACTCTCGGGTGTGTAGGTTTCCTCACGATGTTTTCCTTCACCGAAAAGCAGTGATAATTAATTTCTAATACGCACATAAATCATTGGTGCGTGCCTGGGTTTGAACCTCGGACCTCCCGATCGAGAGGGCAAGTTTCAACTATTATGCTATCACTGCTCTATTATATATATTAGATATTAATTAAAATTATTTTACGCTGTTTTCGTCAGTTTATCTTCAGGCTACTTTATTTCAGGGCATTATTTTAAACGCCTATCAGTTAAAAATGTTATATGTTTTAATCATACTTCATACTAATATTATAAAGGCGAAAGTTTGTGAGTGTGTATGTTTGTTACTTCTTCACGTCTAAAAACGGCTGGAGCGATTTTCATAAAATTCGGTAGGGAGTTAGCTGACACTGTTACTTTGTACCTTAGGGAAAATATCTTATTCCCACGTGACAATCGATACATCGATTTTTTTATTATATACATGAAAGATTTAGTATATACATGAAAGTTTGTGAAGGTGGATGTTTGTTACTCTTTCACGAAAAAACAACTGGTCTGATTTCGTTAAAATTTAGCATACACACAATTTAAGACCTAGATTGACACATAGGATAATCATTACCTTGGTAGATGTGACCGAAGCGGGTAAAACCGCGGGAGTAACCTAGTAAATGTTATAATTGGTAATGTCTCCATGGAAGCTATTCTGCCCGCGTCGGGCGACGTCACCGCGCCGCGCCCGCATTTGCATCGGTTTCCGTTAAACCGAGGAAACAGACGGACTTAGCTATATTTATGTTAAACTGACGGATATGACGGTATCTTGGTCAATTGTCCGCTTCTTTGGGCATTTGTAATGTCTGACTGGCTTTTATTATATTGCAGTCTGGATGTAAGATTCGATATGGGATTAATCTTACTAATATAGACAAAAGTTTGTGTAAATGGATGATTGTTACTCTATAACTTCAGATTGGCAAAACGGATTTTGATGAAGTTTGGTACGGAGATAGATGGTATGGATTAGACATTAGGATATACATATATTCCACTAGGTTACCCTATATATCTAAAAAATTGAGGGTAGATCTGTTTTTGCTCAATCACATTATTTTTAAACGCGGGTAAAACTTCATATAATATATACGGGTAAAACAGTATTTGCTGCGAAAATTATAAAATTTTATTATAATAAGAGACTATTTCAGCTAGACAATAAACCAATGTGAAAAATAATAATAGATATTATGATGATATGTAAGTATGTATAGAGAAAATCTACAAAAGTTGAGTCTGTCACTGCTGCATTAATTATTTTCCCTTTTCATTTAATAATTATTATTTTTCATTTAATAAGTAATTATTTGAAAGCACTGAGAGCACTGCTAGCCTAATGGTTGAAACTTGCTGTATCGATCGGGAGATCCGAGGTTCAAACCCAGGCATGCACCACTGTTTTTTCTAAGTGATGTGCGTATTAGAAATTAATTATCACTGCTTTTCGGTGAAGGAAACCATCGTGAGGAAACCTACACACCCGAAAGTTCTTTAATAAAAAAAAGTTCTCGGTGGTGTGTGAAGTCCACCAGGTCGCATTTGGCCAGCGCAGTGGACTATGGCCTAAAACTCTCTCATTCTTAGAGAAGACCCGTGCCCAGCAGTGGGACAATAACGCTTGGCACCATTTGTAAACAATGTTAGTTAAATGTTGATCTACATAAATGCATGATAAAACATTATTAGTATAATAAGATATTGACCCGATAGTTTTTTCCTTAAAAACATCCTAATCTTGCCGATAGTCGACTAATAAATGTACCTATGCGCCCAATATCATCACGAATAACAATATCTGACGCCGCCTTACTCGTCTTTTCTCGGCCCTGCATAATATTACCATTCATAATAACAATGTATCCATATTGTATCCCAACGTATGGAGAGTATAGTTATGTTGTCTCAAGCTGTTATTGATGATCAATTTATATAACTATAGCTTTATTCAGCGGAGAGTCAGCATCTGTTGGTGAAAGGAAAACAAAAGGTCGGCTAGTTTCTGTTCGGACCTTATATAGGGAGGGGTCGAAATAAATATACTCGTTATTTTGAAGACAAATTATAAAAAAGTCCTCTGGTTCAATATTTTTAAATAGGGGAGGTTAGTCCGGAATGTTTTACGTCTTAGCTGACGAGCATTATAGGTGGTAGAACCAGTGTAGTTCGCCCAGGGAAGTACCACCGCTACACCTAGTTCTAGTGTGCATTCATTGTGTTTCGATGAAACGGTGTGTTGCCGGCACATTTTTATATGAGGCGACCATCCTAGTCCTCGGGAGTAGCAACAAATCTGTGATTGACTTCAGATAGAACCTATGTTCTATATGAAGTTGTCACGTGTCCATGGGCGACAGTGACCACTTATCATCAGGTGGACAGCATGCTCGTTTGCTGCTTCATTATTATAAAAAGGATTATAAATAGATGTGGCGGTGGTACCCCCCGGTCAAACTACACTGGTTCTACCACCTTTAAAAAATTACCTTAGTTGTCAGGAATATAAATACGCATACAGCCAATCTCATGTAGAACTCCAACCATGTCTGAAATTGATAAAAAATAAAAATTTCACACAAAAGTCCAAGATTTTTGAAGTTGAATTGAACAAAATAAGGGTCATAAAAGATAACACTGACACAATACTAACATCTCATCTCAATTCCAGAGAAACTGAACGTTATTGTGAACGAATCTCAGGATCTACATGATAATTTCATTTCTCAGCGACACCAAACCAGTCTTCGGCCCCAAATAAAATTAAGATATTCTAAACCGTAATAAACGAAAGGACTGAACCACAGAGGTTCGACTTTAACACTCTGTACTAAATTGTACTATCCATACCATTGTGCCATCATTGTAGCATGTATATTATTATTTTTTTGTTTCGTATTAATAGTTCGCAAAAGTTAGTTTTTTAACTTACGACGTAAAAAGAGGGCTGTTATGAGTTTTGAGTTTTGACTGGTAAGTCTGTCTGTGTGTCTTTCTATGGACACGTAGCTCCGAAACGGGTGAACCGATTTGGATGCAGTTTTTTTGTTAAATAGCTGGTTCCCGGGTGCTGGTTTTTAAATATGTTTTTTTGCGTTTGTCATTGATACATTTACAGATTATTCAACTCCTGAGCCAATTATGATGAAATGAGCGCTATTTAGTTGAATTAAATATAAGCCAATAAAAAAGAATAGTCACAATCCGATCTAGTAACGGGAAATACGTGGACAAACATACATACAAATGAACATCCATACTATACTATATTTGACATACGCAAACTCATTTATATACGCACTAGTTGACCCGGCGAACTTCGTTCCGCCTAAAAGTAAAAAATCTAAAATTATCAGTGTTCCTCCACTATATTAAGCATGTATTATACATGGAAACCTTGCTCTTGCATCACTTTATCTATTACAAAAAAACTGCATTAAAATCCGGAGCGCAGTTTTAAAGATCTAAGCATACATGAGACAGACAGCAGGGAGCGACTTTGTTTTATACTATGTAATGATGATTCTCGTGGTAAATGTGACCGAAGTATGCTAAACCGCGGGGACAAGCTAGCATAACATACATGTCAAAGCCTTTTTAAAAGCCTTTTTTTTGGTTAAAAACAGAACCAAACAGACATTAAGTTTATACGTAAATTTGCTCTTTGTATGCGTGTGGCGTTGATAATTTTATCACAGTCCCAACTTCGGGAGCCATGATAAAGTGAGTGTATTCAACAAATAAATTGATAAGATTGCCAGCGCGTGCTACAAGGTGCTCGGTATTAATGTCACGATTAGAATGATAAATATTGGTTATCCAAAGCTCTAAAGGTTTCTTGTTTTTGTATTTTTGTGCCACTTTTTTGGGATTTGTTAAAATACGGCAGGTGCTCTGGTGACAGTGTGGGGTTCGTTTTTTATGTGGTGAGCTGAGTCAGATTGGTAAACGGTCTTCATGTTTTAAAATAATACCTTAGGTCTCGAAATTAATTGACTATTACGATATTGCACTGTACTTTTCTGTTCAAAGTTGAGGAAAGAGATTAATAAATTATTTTCCCAGACTTGCAATTTACCTAAATTATTCGATTAATGTAAAAGTCAACAAAAATTGCCATTATTTAAAATTTCTAAGCGCAAAAACATGAAAATGCTTTTAAAATTCAATTCCTGATTAAATATCAGAATCAGAAATAATGGAGGTAATATCAAATTTAAAAATTGCTATACTACAATTTCAACAAAATTGTAATTTAAGATTATTAAATCTATGAAATTCGGTTCTTTTTAAATCTAAGAATAAAAAACTACGATATAATACGTTATATATTGCAGTATACAGCCTGTAGTACTAGGAGGAAGATAGGTAAGCGTTACTTGTAAATAATTTCACGGTTAATGTAAATAAGGTGCTGCTTATTTTCCCAAATAGCGAGTGTCCCAGTAAAACGGCGCCTTAGAGTAATAATTATCATAGAGTGCGTATTCGCCACGATACCGTACCGTAAGAACCGTAAGTAGTACTTCCATCACAGTTTAAAAGTAGCTTCATTTTGTAACGTAATATACATACTATAAACTTTTCACAGCAAATTTCATTATAATTGCGATAATCAAAAGCTAATGTACCCAATATAACTTGACAGAGATGCCACCGCCACACTTATTTGTAAAGTAATTTTATGATTTGGATTTGGATACCGGTTCAGGCACGAATAAGGACCTTCATGTTAACCCTTAGAAACGGTAACGGAACTGAGATTAGCTTGAGGTAGAACAACTATTCTACATGTAATTTGTTTCACCTGTCCATTGACAGAAATGACCTTACCTTGAGTTGTGCACTTCTTTATTTTTTATTAAGACAACGAAATAGGCTAACAAGAATAGTTGTAGAATAATGGTTTCACCAGGGAGGTACCTAATGGCACTTAAGATGAGGACGATCTTATTCCTCAGGAGTAGCAACGCATTTGTGATTGAGTTCAGGTAGAACCTATGTTCTATATGAAGTTGCTAACAAATGTCCACTTACTATCAAGTGAAATGCATGCTCGTTTGCTAAATCAGATAAAAAACCTTTGCATTTCAGTTAAGTTTCTTCTATATAATGCAGTATTTGTGTTCCAACCTCTGCCTACGGTTCACACCTCAGTAAGCTCGCTCTAGCAACGAGTACCCCTAAAGATGGCGCCATTGCCACATTTCACGTCTGAGCAGCGTGACGCCCAGCGTCGTCTAATAATTGTTATAATCGGCTATGTTTTTCCTATATATCGCATTCAGTGTTCCAACCTCTGCCTACTGCTAACACAGTAAGCTCGCTCTATATTTTATTACGAGTACCTCTAAAGGTAGCACTTCATTTCACGTATGAGCAGCGTGACGCCTGGCGTCGTGTGACAATTGTTATAATCTGCTATGTTTTCCGTATATATCGCATACTGTGTTCCAACCTCTGCCTACTGTTCACACAGTAAGCTCGCTCTATATGTTATTACGAGTACCTCTAAAGGTAGCACCGTCATTTCACATATGAGCAGCGTGACGTCCGGCGTCGTCTTATAATTGTGATAAACTGCTACGTTTTTCCTATACATCGCATACTGTGTTCCAACCTCTGACTACTGTTCACACTGTAATCTTGCTCTATATTTTACCACGAGTACCTCTAAGGATGGCGCCGTAGCCACATTTCACGTCTGAGCAGCGTGACGCCCGGCGTCGTCTGATAATTGTTATAATCTGCTATGTTTTCGCGTTTTTGTCCTACGAAATTAACGAGCAGTTGTGTTGCTAGTTTTTTGGGTTAGAATTGTAGATGTTGGTCAATGCCCGTAGCTACATTGATTTTAGAATTCAGGTGCGAATGGCCGAAGGACTTATTGTGTAATATAATTAGGTTATTTCCCTGGCTTCACCCGTTGTTATGACGTCTACCGCGGTAATTAGAATCATAGATGTATATTACCCAGTGTCATTAACTATGTGCGAGCCAAATTTTGTTGAAGTTCGACTGGTAGTTTTTACGTGAGAGTGTAACAAATAAACATAATATGTATGTTTATTTGTATGATATGTACCTACTCACAAAACTTTCGCATTTATAATATTAATAAGAAGTCGGTTAAAAAAGATAATAAGACTTTATCCTGACTCCTGATTATCCATCGATAGCTATGTACCATTAGAAATTAACATGTGGTTCACACGACTGTCTAAACTATTGTCAAACTTTTGGGAAACTATTCAGCCATTTATTATCTCATACATTTCATTTATGAGAATAGAACACAGCATTCGCGTCTTTTTTACAATAAAATACAACTGCATTTAATAACACTGCATTTTCCGTTACGGCAATATTCAAGACCGAATCGTAATCACAATTATGAAGAAGATAATGCATCCATTTACCGGTAATTGAATTCCCATACTATTTAGTATCTGTTTACTACATTTTTAATTTATTACAATGCTTCTAACACAAATTAGACACGCTGTAATTATAACGCGAATTCGCTTTGTAGTCGCCGCGAATTATGCAAAAAACAGCATTAGACAAATTTCTCACACCGGTTAGATAAATGGAACATTAGGAAACATTTGTAAAGATAACCTTATGACAAAAAGGTTTTATTGCTAGAATCATAAAATGCTGATTATGTCCGATTTTATTGAAATCTTGTAAAATTTAGGAAAGATTGTAGTTTCGTAGAGATCTGATGTACATAATTGGTTTAACTTTTTAACCGACTTCAAAAAGGAGGCTGCTCAATTCGGCCGGTATACTTTTTTTTCTTATGTATGTACAAGAATTACTTCGCCGTTAGTGGACCGATTTTAATTATTTTTATTTATTTTACATTATAAGCTGCTATGTTATTTTTTTACTTTGAAATAAGAAGGAAGAAGACAACATTCTCAACGTAGCCCTCATAGCAAACCATGTGATGAAACTCGAGGAAGATTTTCAGGAAATGCCTTTTGTTTAATGCTACTTGCATATAAAAATGTAATAAATATATGAAATATAAGAAATTAATATCATAAAAACGTATGCTAGAAACTTAAACTGATTTTTATGGTGATCTAAATTAGATCTAATTCAGCTTTTCATAAACTAGACATTTTTGACGTTATGTGTTTTCATACTAAGACATTGAATGTTCTATTTCGTTTATTATTTATGTGCTTTGTCACAAGCACATGCGCGGTAGAAAAAAATATTAACATTCTGCACTCCTTCTCTACGTCCACTATAACCGTGCAAAATTTCATACTAATCCGTCCGCGGCATATTACTTAAAAATGCACCATAAGTTTTTGATTCACGTTATAATATATAGAATATAGATGTACGTACATCGTTGAAATCTGCAGAACAAAGAGTCAAAGGTGGATAGCCGTAATAAAAGAGAAACCTAAAAAGCTCGGAGGCTCGAACTTTTGCATTACTTTATCTTCCAACTTCCCACGTTCGTTTATAACAATATAGTTTCACCTAAACAAATAGACGGCATGATCTTGGTTTTGTGGCAAATATTTAACGGTATACAAATAAACACCGCTCACATCTACCGACACGTACCGGTACAGAATCTTAAATGAATTGTTCTCGGAAAGGTTTCCAATTTGACAAAAAACTGACGAATTTTGTGCAGACGTTTTCGGATTAAACTTATTTTGTATACGCGACGAAATAGGTAAAGTTTGGATTAATTTCAGATTGTCGCTTGTAATGATTTTTCGTTTAAATTGAGAGAGAAGATACGAACAATACCGAAAGGATATTACAATTGTAATTTTATAAAGATTAGGAATTTTAAAGAAGGCTGTATTGTGTCGATGTAAACAAAAAAAAACTATTAAAGTTGTACCTAATCATTCAAAATATTGAATTTGCATATGACTCATACAAGTAAAAAGGTAATTTTAAGTTCTAATAGCCTTCGCCGCTAACACCATTTTTTCCCAGGTACGCAAAAAGCGGAATTCTGTCAAAATTCATATTCTACATGACTTATTATAGTAATTATTAATTTGCACATCAACATTGTTCCATTAAACTCAACTAAATGATCTTGTGAAAAACATTCGGAGATCTTAATCAGTACTCTCTGTAAAGCGACACTGACATTTACTTTAAAAATTGGCCAGACCATTTCAAAAAATATCTAACTATGCCGTAACTTGAACTCGTAACCAATATTATTAAAAATCAAGAGTTATAATATCATTGTATAGCGCTGAAAACAACATAATCTACAAAGCCAATTTCCCAAATTCAGATTTATTTCGTCCTCTATAGCAAATCAAATCACCCAATACAAATATGATTACATTTATTCAAACGTCCTTCAAATACATTAAGAACGAATCATTCGCAACTGTGGCTCCATTTGATGGCCGTAAACCGAACATAATTACACATAATGTTACGTACCAGCATAGAAATGTATCGTCAAGAATTTTACGCCTATTTCTCCATAATGGCTCCATGGGCTGACAAACAAGCGTGATGGATGTGTCGGCGGCCACAAAAGGACCATTGACAATGTTCCTACCTCTGTGCCCAATTATCTTTTCACGTGCCCCTAGGAGAATTTGTCCACCCGCGTCGATAACAACAAAAAATTTGGACACGACACTGAATTTTATAACGATGTACGAAAATAACGTTCGGTTCAAGAAAAAACAATTATTATTAATCGATTTTATACTATCCAAACTTCTCATTTAACGCCCATGAAAAAAATATACACAAGCTGTGAACCTCAGAAATGTAAATCAATAAGACATGTAATAATAAATTTAAATTAAGTTATTTAAATATCTTATTGGAACTACACTTCAGACATAAGATAAAAGATAAATCGGCATAAAGTACAGCAAAATATAAAAAACTAGATTCTGTCTATAAACGCAAAAAGATGTCCGAAGCACACGCTAGAACAAGTGTATAATTTTAGTTATGTCAGCAGCATTAAACTAGATGTGATATCGTGAGGTACTCCCAGTCGCTTGGCACACGACTGCTGATGGAGCTCGCAGCAGTACGCCCTGGTGAACCGCTGCCCGCAGTATCGACATTTGAATAGACCTGAACGCCGGCGAGGCAAGTCTAATACATGGCGACAGACACAGCAATCCCTAAAAAAGTGAAAATTTCATTAATTTATTAAAATATTTGATATAGCTATCCAAAATATAAATTGACAAATGTGATAATCACACGACATCGTGTAATAAACGCAAATTGGACCACATAAGAAAACTTAAGCACTTTCTACTACTTTTAAACTAAACTGTAAATAATATAGACAAAAGATAAAACGTTCAATATCAGTTTTAGTTTTGATTGAATTCAAATTAACATAGTACATAAATTTAGAAGTAAATTAAATATCACGTCTCGTTATTATGTAGTAGCTTTATAAAATTACTAAATACCTTGATCTTCCCAGTTCATGTTTTTCGATGTGGTCAGTCAGTTCAGAAGGCCTCATGAACGCAGCACCACAAATATTACAAACAAAATGAGATTCGACAGCTCTGGATTGTGGACTCTGTAGTCTTGATAAAAAATAGTAATAGTCAATACAAGGGACATACGATAACAATCTTCTTAACGTTTCCTCTGTAGTTAACTTCAGCAAAGCTAAAAGACTAACAGGGTCTGTATTAACCGCTATTGCTATCTGTCTGTTATCTTTAATATGTGGATTTATTTCTTCTATTACATGAATATTATTTCCAGAGTTATATTTTGCTTTGGATAAAGATCGTGTCACTTCTGTAGATATTTCTTTAGTTGGTATAGTTACGGAAATTTGAACGGAGCATGGATAATATGCATCACCAACACATGAGTCTTTAAAAGTACTTAATTTGTTTCTATTCACTTCATTTAAAAGTATTTTATTTATCTTTGATATATTTTCATCCATATGTTTAACTCTATCGAAACTTATATTCGATGAATATGTAGAGTCTTGAGAACTACTGTCACCTAACCCACATACTTTTTTTTCTTTTTTTGCTATACCGTAACTGTCACTTTTCGTAATATTTACTTTTTCTTTTTTTAGTTTTGTCGGCATATCAAACTGTTTTAGTTGCGTGTAATTCTTTGTTTTTATATCAGCAATAAAATTGTTGATAGAATGTATTAAATTGTCTAGTTTATTTTCAATACACGCTAATGAATTCTGTTTCCAAACGGTTTCTGTGCTTTGTCCGCATTCTTGTAGTTTTTTCACTTTGTATATTTCATCTGTACATATTTTCTTGGAAACCGTTTGAGGAACCTTTTTCAACACTACATCTTTATTTGTGTGTGAACTAATGTGAAATTTCGTCTGTGTAGAAGTAGTTTCCAACATAGTATTGGTACCCCTACTATTCAATACAATAGCACATTTTCTCGAATTTGACTGTTTATCTTCTTGATTAATGGAATTACAATATTGTTTAAATCTCTGTTTTGCTAAAAGTTTTTGTCTTTCTCTTTCTAACATGATAAGACGTCCTTGAGAAGACGTAGGATAACAAAATTGATTATTTTCAAAAGGGATATAGCTTTTCGTTGATTTTTGATCATATTCGTTTCTAGTTTTAAAGTAATCTTCGTGTGGTTGTCTCAAATAAACGTTTTCATGTATATTATATAAATCCTGAAGTAAATTTTGACAAGGATCAGACTGTTTCCAAATAAACTTTGTATTGTAACAATCTTCAATAGTCTCGGGCGATATAAAACCTTCAGGTACATATTGTAATGACGTGGCACGTCTCACTTTAGTGTCGTTACAATGTTTTCTTCTCAAGTTGTTAATATAGTTATTCCAATTCAACGTTTCTTTCTCTCTTTCACGAGCGATCATTAGTTCCCGTACAAGTTTGTTTAATCTAGTGTTTTTCTCTATTGTTTTGTATAGAAACTGTTCATTGTAAAGACTAACTACCGGTCGACAATACGTAGATTTGTCAAAACAATTCTTTTCGTGGATTGTTCTGTGTACGTCATCATAAAGTTCTTTATCCGAAGGGTCTCTGAAACTCACTTTTGTGTCAATGCTACGTTTCCGATTTATACGAGTACTTGAATCCATTTCTTGACTGCCACTTTCATTTTGACAAAGACATTGAAATGTGTGTGTTTTTAGATAACGTGAGCATGTGCTTTGAGCAGGAAAATGTTCATAAGACGTATTATTAAACTTACATCGAGGCAACATTGAGTTATTTTCACTTTTGAATCTATTGTGATTAATATTATCTGAATAATCATTATTCTTTAACAATTCATTACTTTTCTTACAACTTTTAACATTATCTACACAAGCCATCTTTGAATTAACATTACTTTTATCCTTTGGAAATATAGTATTCTGTTCTATTGAGAACCTTTATTTATTAATTTATAATGTAGCACGAAAATTTATCATACAGCACTGACTTAAACGTCACTTTCACGCAATGTATATGACAGTATACACATTTGTTTTACAGAAATGATACAGAGAGCTTAAATATTACACAGAGCAGTAATAACGTTTAATAGAATTATGAACTTCGACCTTTTGAGAAGTTAGATAATTCTTAAAAACTATCACTACCTGTAAAGGAAAGGATCCCGGAGAAACTCATATCCCTGTGGGATCATAGTATACAGTAAATATTGTAAGATCTCTCATACAATTTTTTTTGGCATTAAAGATTTTTTCAGTCTATTTTAAAATAAAAGAAAGCAGTAAGAGTAGTATAGCTAAGTCGATTAAAAACATTTCATACTGCTTATAAATAACACATACATTTGCAAACATACATTTAAGTGGGGATGGTCCAAAATGTCTGTTAAACAATAAATTTTCTTTTTTAGATGAAAACAAAATGTAAATAAAGACATTCAAGGCCTAATGCGCCGACAACGAAACAATGTGATGGAGTTAAGGACCTCCGCACGACTGAGGTGTGTGGCCTCCGAAATGCTGCTATAAAGAACACAATCGGGCAAATAAACGAGAGATCACCAGATAAATAATAAATATAAGTCGCAGTTAGATTATAACAAATTTTGGAAGATTAAATCACAAAAGAAATATTGATTGAATCCTAAATAATAAACTGTGATCTGTATCTTAAGTATAAAGTTATTAATAAAGATTTAAATGTCTTGTCTAATTTGTTTTAGTTAGAGAAAGTTGGAAAAATCATTTTAACCATAATATTTATTATTCCGTTAACAGACGCTGGTATAAACGTAAGCAATAATTTATTTACTTTAAAACAATTTAGTTACAAAAACATATCCGATAGTTATCTTCGAAGGCAAATAACCAAAAATAAACGCCGCGCATAAAATTACAAACACATCGACATCATACAACCTATTTAGATAATACATCGTCACAACAGGCTCTTTTTGTGCCCTTTTTTATTTAATTTTCAAAATTATGTTTGCATTTTTATTAGTTTCTTCAGTGACGACACGCCCGTGCCACGTTCGCAGGTTGTCATACGATTATGTTAATCATCCAATAGAATATTCATGGAAAAAACTACCCCAACACCCTTACAAGTTTCGTTGCTGTCATATTATATTATTTGTATGGTTCTTTCATTTTATTTTTATTTTTGACTAACTAACGGCTAATTTTCATATGAAGCGACCACCTTAGTCTTCGAGAGTAGAAACCCACCTTTGATTGACTTCACATAGAACTCTTAATCTATATGACGTTGCTTAAAGATGTCTATGGGCCGCAGGAGCTACTTACAACTAGATGAATTGTCTTTGAAATGATCTACATATTGGGATTGATAAAATTTTAAATTATTTCAAAATACATCTCGTCATTTTACGCCGCTATATTTTATAAATTAGGAAAATATTTTAAGTACTCCAAACTTTACAATACTAACAATAAAATACAGTAGGTGCTAGTGGTCTTGCAACTTAAAGAAAAACAAGAAAGAGAAATGAAATTTCAAATTTCACTTTTTTAACGGTTTAATCCTATTTTAAGTTCAACGACCTGTCATCAATCTCTATTAAATTTAATAAATATCAAAATTAAAACCACAATCTTATTACCAAGTTTTTAGTTTTCATATATTGGGCACGTAAGCGATGCACGACATAGATATTAAAATTTTAAATTAGGCGTTTAATTCAATAAACCCGCCGTATTATAACTGAATAAATAAACTTGAGGTGACACTATAATATTTATAACTGCTTATATTAGTACCGATGGCTAAGTTGCCACCCAACCTCTCAACAATTTGAATAGTGATTCGATTACCCCACTCGACATATAAGAACTCTTGTAAACAACTCCAAATAAGAGACTGAAGGTTGTCCTTCAAAGGGTCACCTTAAAGAGTAGATGCCCCAAAAACATACCCTGTGTTACCCCTCGCTTATTAGCCCCTATATTATTTCTTCTCGCCTTTTACACTTTTGTTTAGTTCATAATACATTACTAAACCGTGTTACACAGTATAGGTATTTATAAAGTAGAAGTCAATGGAATGAAATTCAATGGAAACTCACGAAAAGGAATGGTCGTGTTATACAAAGCTTTTATTTAATCTAATTTTCTATAAAGCCAGACGAGACCGTTAAGGCAAGGTGAAGGACGAAACTCGCTGAGAAGTTACCATGGAGAAACCTCTTGGCTATTGATTCCCAATCATTTGCTTATTGAGTTATAATACTAAACAAATGCGTATGAATACTCGTAATAAATTAGTCGGTTTCTAGTAGTAACGTACTCATAAGTAGCTCAAGCGTACGGTGATTTAGATTTCATTATTTTGCTTATTGTACGGTTCACATTCATAATGTGGAAGATTCAAGATATGAATATTTTTGTTGTAAGTAATATATTACGGGTAAAACTCACTATAGCCGAACTATTTATGCAATATTCATAAACGTTATGATTTTCGATCAGTTTAAAGTCCAAAGCCCTTCAACCGAGTCCCTCGACATTATAAATTAAAAGGTAATTCGGGTGAATGAGATGAGAATAAAAAATGTCTTTGTGAAGGCGCGTCGCATGAACGGGACGAAACTATTGCATTGTATTAACATAATGGTTTGTCTACATGCTTACACGATTGTGCTCCAGTCGTGGAGGTTTTTTTCTGTTTGATCTTATTATTCATAGGTAAGCATTATTGTATCGCGGCCAACTCTGGGGTACCGTCTTCAAAGGTTAGGGTTCTCTGCATCAAGGGCTTGTAAATACATCTAAGTTTAATAAACATTTGCGTTACTTTTGTAGGATATTTTTTGAACGGTAGGTATACTTGATCTCGAATATAAATTTAGAAAACTCAATGGAATAACGGAGACCTAGGATAATCCAGAACAATGGTTACTTATTCCTAACTAAGGTTATAGGTAATATCTTGATCACATTATTATATAATCATGATTGTAAGATCATGATTGTTGATTGTAAGTCTAATGATTTATACCAATATCATAATATGTTCAGAGAATCGCCTAATAGGACATATAAAAATCATCGATATTCCGATTGTAGGTTAAATTACGAATAAATAATTCTATCATTTTACATTTTCAGACAAAATCTATTGTCTGTAAGTTTTTTATAGCAACGTATAATTAATGATAAAATAGTCATTTTAGAGGTACACTTACATACCTATTATCTTGAGCTTGTTTAATAGTGTAATCAATTTACTGTTTGGTAATATGTTCTTCAGTAATATTTGCTTTTCAAAATATATTTAATTCATTCATTTAAGTAACAGCTACTATAACCATTTTAATAAAATTCTCATGACGGAACCCATCAAAGGCTGGCACGGTGTTTACAATGTTTTTTTCACACCAGCGTCTTATGTGAGGAATGCGAAGTTTGGGAGATTATGTCGGCGGCTCAGTCAAGCTCACAGTTACCATGCTTTCCCATTGTTGGGCACCATGAATGAATGGTTCAAGCCGTGGTTTGCTTTTTTCGAAACCAAATTGTAGTCATTTTTAGAATTTTATACGAATTGTTAACTTAAATAATACTGTTTATCTAATTTTATCTAGGTCAGTTCTATTTGGCAGGAACCGCTTACAACTATTTCTTCTTCTAGTATCATAGATAATAGATAATGGGATTATCATATCATTCAATTCTGTATCATCATCCGTAATCCATTCATAATACCATTGTTCATACCATAGATGTTAATTAATGGTTTCAAATAATTAATCTAACGTAATTTATCTACTGTAATGTGTATAAATGTGTACATTCACTCTCCTTTCATAAAATTTATATAATTTTACAACTAACTTTATATTAATTACCGTTCTATTACAACTAGTCGCCCGTCACATCGGTCGAAATTCGGCCGTAATTTAAATTAACTTCATATTGTCCAAAGTAGTACTAATATTTCTCAAATTCAAATAAAATGTAATAATTTTCCAGTAATTTTGAACGAACCTGTTAAATATAAAAAGAGGTTTAATTAGCTAAGCCGCATTTAAAAGCAATAGCGGGTATTTTGACAAAGACACTGACATTTCTGACGTGTTTTCATAGTAAGACATTGAATGTTCTATTTCCTTCACTATTTATGTGTTTGTGAAAAATACAAGGTAGTGTGTGTATTTTTTTTATTGATTTTATGTATGTTACATGTATTATTTGAAACAAATATTAACGTTCTGCACTCCTTCTCTACGTCCATAATCGTGCAAAATTTCATACTAATCCGTCCGCGGCATATTACTTAAAAATGCGTCACAAGTTTTTGCTTCACGTATTAATATATAAAAACTTTTACAACTAACTGTATATTAATTACCGTGCTATTACAATAAAATTTCAGCAAGAAATTTAAAACTGCGGTGACTAATCCATCAGTCAAAATGAATTTAAAAGTGACAATCTGGATTGAACAAATGCACAAAAAGATAAGACAGCTAAAGGAAAAACCTATCGAGGCAGACAAACAAAGCTATCAGCTATCGATAACATTTAACGGAATCTTTGCGAGTCTCCCACGGTAGTGACGGAATTCCTACAAACAATGACTGTATTTATCATCGCTAAATTTTCTCTATCCACACCCATTCTTGGCATTTCTAGACTTGTTTCAATTATGGATCCACGAGTCATTGGAATTTAAAAATCTTTGTAATTGACAATTAACGAGTTTGAATTCTAATATGTATCTACACTTTGAAATCGATAGTGTAGGTAATTCTCAGTAATATATTATACTTTACACAACAGTTTTATATTGTACTTTACAAAGCAGTGATAGCCTGATGGTTGAAACTTGCCCTCTCAATGGGGAGGTCCGAAGTTTAAACCCAGGCAGGCACCACTGATTTATGTGCGTATTAAAAATTAATTATCACTGCTTTTCGGTGAAGGAAAACGTCGTGAGGAAACTCGAGAGTTCTTTAAAAAAGTTTTAGGACGTGTGTGAAGTCCACCAATTCGCACTTGGCCAGCGTGGTGGACTATTGCCTATAACTCTCTCATTCCGAGAGAAGACCCGTGCCCAGCAGTGGGACAATAATGGGTTGACGATAGATATTGTACTTTACTTTTACCAACTTAACTATAATCTGCCACTTACGCAGTTGTTGCGACCATCTTAGTCCTCAGGACCAGCAAGCCACCTGCAATTTTCTTCAAATAAAACCCCTTTTCTACGTAAATTACATGTGCATGGATAGCAGTAACAACTTGCCATCGTATGGGTGGCATGCTCATTTGGGTAGTTCATATTAATGAAAAATCTTTTCTTTAAAGGGCATTGTCCTAAACAGTTCTAACAGATTTTGCCTCTAAAGCTATATTTGTTTAAAGAAAATACCGATATTTTCGTGGAACCTGTGGCAACGTCAACTGTACGAAGTTATAAGGTCTAGTTTCAGGGAATCATAACACGAATTATTTACTCATGATATCTCACCTTGTCCTCCGATATACGATAATCCTCATTTATATAATTTCCAAATTGGACTATGCCATGAGATGAAATTTATAAATCAACGGGCCGTATTAATTCTTCTATCAGGCTAATCGCATTTACTACTTAGGTTTCATAAATAAAATCTAAACAGTTAGTTACATTAACACTTAAAAAGATAACCGCTAAGATAATTCAGATAAAACTAAGTAAGCAACTGAATCAATTTACACCGAGGGTACCCAACTGGTGCCGATCTCGGAATGCCCCGCATTCCGGCCGAGGTATAAATCCTTTCAAATAAAACTCATCCGAACACGAAGTGCGTTTTAGGCCCCAAATAAAAGGCCGGTGTTTCGATATGTTTTATTTAATGGTTTTTGTGCGACCACGCCCGCTTGGATTAGGACTCGCTTCTAATTTCTTAAGTCGATGCTGTTTTGGTTCTACAGTATATCTGAATTATATTTACAAATTCGTCCACTGGATGGAACGTCTTCTTCCACTCTTCTGGCAGTACGGATGGGTAGAATGCATAGGAAGCAAATAGTAGGCCGATCCAGCTCAATCAATCTTTACTGCCTTATCACACTTCTGGATCCAGTTTTGCTCCCAGAACCAGAGGTCAAGGCTTAGGCTATGCGCTTGTCAAGTACCAATTAGTAGACTTTGCACAACTTTGACAAATTTTAGCAAAACATTTGTTATTATTTACCGGATTTTCCGAACAAAAATGAAGTCTTTATGTCACCAACTCTATAGTCCAAGTTAACACGTCTTGTACAAGTCTCTCTGCATACTTTACATATACTTTATATTCTAAAAGGCATGTGCGTTTAACACATTTGTTTTAAGGCAGAAATAAAAATACATATCAGTGACCAATAAAATTATTCTTTATCAATAATTGGTTAATCCTCTCCCTTAAAGGTGTACTCTGCAAAAAATTCAAAGAATGTTAATGCGAAACTCCGACAGCCTTCTCAGAGGAATTAGGTTCATTATCTTATATCAAAAATAGTTTCTTCGTTTATTTTCATACATTATGGTTAATTTTGACAGGTAGAGCAATTTAGGTTTAGCTCTCGTAGATTAAAACTAACAATACGTTACTATTATTTTGCATATCTTTTTATGTGTAGGCACTTTTGTGTTACCTATGAAATATTTTCTGTGTGAAATAAAATGTCGTATTTTTTTTATATATATAAATTTGAAGTAGGTAACGAGCATGCATTCCACCTGATAGTAAGTGGATACTGCTGCCCGTGGACATCTGTAAATAACTGCACGCAGAACAAGGGTTCAATCTGAAGTCAATAACAGATGTGTAGCTACTCCCGAGGACTAAGATGGTCGCCTCAAATAAAAGTGTGCCGGCAACCATACCCTTCCACCGAAACGCAAGAACTGCTTCACGTTAGAAATAGGTGTGTCGGTGTTACTTCCCCGGGCGAACCATTGTTCTACCACCTTTAAATATGTATTCTTATAAGTGGTTATTCCCGCGTCATTGCTCGTTTGGGGACGTCTACTACATAATAAATATTCTTTGTGTTTATCTAGGTCATAAATTAAGTGTGTGCCTAATTCCAGTGGAATCAGAAGATTTTGAAATATTAACATAGATCCTCACAAACTTCCCATTTATAGTATTAATACGATCTGATATAACAAAATGAAGGATTTTCCTCATACCTTAAAAGTTATAAAACAAACCTTATGTATGTTTTTCCATACTAATAGGTTGTTGGCCTTTCGACGTTAGTAGTATAAACTTTAACACAACTATTTCGCTATTTCCCTTTATTTTTAGTTGTAAAATATCCTTATTCGATTAAAATGACTTGTTATCGGTTTATTTAAACGTACTATCCACAATTTACTTGGGAAAATCACCTTGCAATCACCAAATAAAAGTTTGAATATTTGATATATATTACTATTATATCTTAAACCATAAACATCGATTATGTATGTTTTTTTTATCTGACTGAAGTAGCAAACAAGCATGCAGTTCACCTGATGGGAAGTGGCCACTGCCGCCCATGGACATCTGTAATCAACTTCATACAGAACATGGGTTCCATCTGAAGTCAATCACAGATGCGTTGCCACACCCGAGGACTATGACGGTCGCCTTATGTGAAAGTGTTTATGTACATGTTTTTTATTACAGGTACAATACAATACAATATAATTTATTTGTTGAAATAAGGTATATTACAAGGATGGTCAATAACATGGTGTATGAGTCCGCTTGCCCGTCATGGGTGTACAAACATAAATATAACTATAAATAGGTCAAAACATAACGCCAGAATAAAAGCTCTGTCTCTCCGGAGGTCTAAACCACGACCGTTTTCTTTCCTCATTTATTTTTTAATCAACTTTCTCTAAAACAAAGCAACATCAACAGCAGATCAATCAATTAGTAAACGTCGTAAACCCAATTGGATTAGTTTCTAGCGCCACAAAAAATAGGTGTGGAGAGGACGATAGCGCAGCCTCCACTTTTAATCATCGTTTACCGGCGCATTGTTTGAAAAAATGTAGATAAAAAATATTTAAGGCTGCATATAAAGTTGTCTTAGATCGATAGGGAACGATCTCGGAGATAGAACGTAACCACGCTCGCTGGAATGTCAATTTGACAGTTGACTATTTGACACTTTAATTGTCAAAAATAGAATGTAAAATAAATGTTTTATTCTTATCGCACTATTTATTATTTAAATGAAGCAAACATAACGCTTTATAAAATAATATATATTTGAAACTACATAAATAATAGCGCAAAAGACATTACTTATAAATCAACAGTAAACCACTTGTTTTAATGTTGTATTTTATTGCAAATTACCGATCTTAGCATCGTTGTCGATTCCATTACACTAACAACTGTAAAAGCAATGTTATGGATTATCAAATTTCATGGGTACTTGCCAAAATGGAATAGCTTTACTATTTCGCCTTTCAAATTTTCGTTACTACAATTTACAGTTTGATTAAAGGTTCGTATTTATCTAACGATTGCCGAAGTATTTTACGTTCTGTCTCCACAGTCCACTGTCCAGTCGGCATGTGGTGCTATTTACATCCGACGATTATGACAATTGTTCGTCTAATTTATTTCATGATTTAACCCTATCCAATGAAGTAACTTACGAATTTCTATATACGAGATGTCATATTAACATATTATTTAAATTAAAATGCCTTATAATAACACAAAGAATTATATTTTATTCGACTTTGTCTCTGAATTACCAGACAAAGTCAAATAGAATTTGGAAAGTCAGCAATAATGACCCGGAAGCCACTTTTTAGGAAGCTTTACATTTACGGTTTTCTTGCTATTAATTTAATATTATTACTACATATTTATTATTCTAAATTATGTATTATTTGTGTAATATCGTTCTGTAATATTATGAATCGTTTCCATCACAGTTTCTGAAACAATATTAAAATTTAAAGTAAATAATTTGGTGCAAACATAAAACAATCAACTACGGCTCCTATCGAAAGTAACGTACTCGCAACACCTTTTTAACCGACTTCCCAAAGGAAAGAGGTTATCTATTCGTCACGTATATATATATTTTTTTCTAAGTCCGAAACGTAGTCGTAGTAAAAGTCGTAGTCGTCGTGACGTCTAAACACTACATTCGGACCATAGTTTTTTAGCGGTCCCGTGAAGCGTTCTTGGCGTCAGGTTCCCACACGCGGCGACCGCCGGGTTCGACGTTTTTTAACGTCACACGTCCAACTGATGTCTATTTTAAAAGCTGTTGATATATCTGTGCCTCTTTATCTGGACCCCAAAATGCCTACAAATAATAGAAAAACAGACCGGCCAGCGTTTTTGGTCGGGCTACATAGCTCGTTGACACGTTTGTTAAGTTAGAATTTAGTTTGATATGCTCATGATTCGAATCAATGTTAAGTAGATCAGCTAAGAAACGAGGGATTTTCCGATAAGGTACCCGTGGATTATTAGTTCACAATATAATAACTGTGGCCACGATACGAGTAGTAACGGTAGCTACCAGAATAAGATTTGCTTAAAGCATAACATAATGTTTTAGCTTGGAGATAAATCATGCAAGGTCTTAAACCAGTATGATTAGACCGGGAAGGCAGCGCCAAAGCATTCGGTGGAAGGGTTGTTCTCATTCGAACTAATAGAGCGAACATCTTGGTCCTCTGGAACGCCAATGCAACTGCGATTGACTGCCGTTAAGGCGGTGGTGGACTACATTCGCGTTTGATAATTTAACGTCACTTATGGTTTTTACTTAAAATATCCGAACAAGGCGCGGGGTTACAACATATTCATTCTATCAACAACTCATAATTTCAAGGTGATATGGTGATGGTGGTAGAGATACTGCCTATCTCCAGGATTATTGAGACCCTTCTACGATTCATAGGAGAAGAGAGTGTTATATCATTTCAGTTAGGTCTCTATTCCAGGTCATCCGGCTTTTTGTTGTAGATAAATAAAGGCATCGATCAGTAAAAATATACTGTACAAACAAGTCATTGAGGGCGGCAGTCTAGACCACTCGAGGCCAGACCGAGCTGACGTTACGCAGAAACTATATTAATTAATTACCCTGTATATAAGATTACAAAGCCTATATCTATTTTAACTTCAGTAAGAAAATATAGTAATGTCTAATGCTACAAATATTAAATTCGACGACCCGCGTGGCGCAGCGGTTACCGTACCAGTCTGACACGCAGTGAGTCCCGGGTTCGATTCCCGGCCAGACAGGTATCTGAATGATGTGTGTAGATTCTTGTTCTGGGTCTGGGTGTTTGTGTATTCGTCTTTGTGTGTGTCCATAGCATCCACGACACAGGAGAAAAACCTACTATGGGGCTATGAGTGTAGAAAGCGTTTTAATTTTGTTTTTATTAGCATTTACAATACTTCCGAAAAACTAAAACTGTTTCTATTATCTTCCCATTTTTTCGCACGCGCTTTCCTTGTATTTAGATACTGAATTCCAATTTTTTTTGGTAAATAAATAAAAGAACAAATGCATTAATGAAATTTAATTTACTCGTTTGACAATTGTAAACAAAATTCGTCGGAGCAATCATTATTTAGACAGAATAAAATAGTTATTATTTTATTTACTAAGATAAGTTTTGGTATGGTAGTACGGAACCCAAATAAGTGTGAAGCGTGAAGGCAGCGGGCCCAGCAGGTATTTCGGAAAAGGAAAAAGTTGGACAAGTGGCTCGTGAGTTGCCTTTCGCGTTGCTCCGACACCACCGGACCCTGGAAATAATTCACATCGGACATCGTTTGAACCACTTTAAATAAAAATGTAGCACGAATGTATGTTACCGAATTTGTGGTTTGGAGTATTGTTGAAAGTGGGTCGACTTTGGAGACACCACCGCCACGTTTATTACAAGAATAATTTTTATAAAACGTATTCGTTTATTACAAAGGAATATCTACAAGAGGAATATCTACTACTAACCTACACACTCGAGAATTCTTTAAAAAAAAAAATCTCGGAGGTGTGTGAAGTCGACCAATTCGCATTTGGACTATGGCCTAAAAATCTCTCATTCTGAGAGAAGACCCATGCCCAACAGTGGGACAATAATGGGTTGACGACATCGCTACAATAAGCAACATTATAATTCAGCGCTTCCTGCTAAGCTAAATGCGCTTAAATGCGCGTTTTGGCTCATCAGAGGTAGCGGCTATAGATTGCCCGACTTCAGGACTGTCATTCTATCTGGGGCTTATTATGCATGCCCATGGGTGGCAGTTGCCCCTTACTATCAAGTGAACTACATTAAATATACTTGGCACAGACAATTTAACGTGAAACGTAAATAAAGGGCATTTCTTGAATTAGACATGTAATTTTTGAAAAATGGAAGTAGCTAGAAGAAAATTGACAATTGCACCCTCTTTTAACGAATTCTAAGTAAACAATCAGAAATATTACATCCAGTTCGAATGCGAGACCACACGCCACGTTAACAAAACACTAAGGCTGCCACAAAAAAACCCATCAGGACTAAATAGAGCTGACATATCGACGGTAATCTGACGAAAAGCACAGCCCTCAAATCAAACAGTGCGAGCCCCGCCCCTGGACATTTGGAAACAATTAGGACTCAAAGACACCGACTGGGATCAGCCTAATCACCAGCCAACCTTCTCGGGGATAAATTGCCGAACAAACATACTCTTTAAGATCTGGGAACATACCGCATCATTATGAGGAGGAAAGCGACAAACGATAAAAAAATATAATACTTAAAGTTCAGAGTTAAAAATCACGATTGAGATATTGACTATTTCTTGTAATTTAGAAATAATTATCGGATTAGTGAGACTGATGGAAGGAAGAATGGGCTTACACACGCTAATATCAGAAACTAGCGAATTTATTCAGATGAAACTTTCGTGAAAACACTTCTACTACTTCGGTTTTTGCGTTTCTTTCCCCGCTTTGGTCACATCTACCACGAGTACTTTTCAACGAAATCCGAGTGACAGATTTTGCGTGAAAAAGCAACAAATATCTATACATATATCTCTCAAACTCTCGCGTTTATAATATTAATAAGAAACAAAATATATCGGTTTGAACATATCTTAACATCGTTATCTTGATCGCCAACAGTACAACAAGTACCATAGGTCAATCCAAAAAAACAAACATTCAAATCCACAGCACATAATTTCAATTGATAAAAACATACAATATCATATCCGAGAGTTTGCAAAATATGGAGCGGCATTAACAAACAGCTCGGCGAGATAATTACAGGGTGGTGATGTGATGATGGAGACTGCAAATAGTGTCGGTGGGAGGGGCAGACCACCCGCGTGGACTGCAGGGATTCCCTATTGCTAATTGGATTTGTTTTTATGTTGAAGTGAACAATAATGCAGTTGACCTGATGGTAAGTGGTCGATAATGCCCGTGGACAGCTGTGATTAAATTCGAATATATTTAAATATTTGGGAAATTAATGATATAGGGTTCGTATGAACCAATCCTAAACGCATGATCGTTTCGTTGGAAATGTGTGTGTGCTAACTAAAATAAATAAAAGGGGCACATCTGTAATTGACATCGAGTAGAATTTCTGTCTTAAGTTAAGTTAAGTTGATCACAGATATTCATACGCGGTAATGACCATGTTCATCACGTGCTTGTTTGTGTGTTTGCTACTTGAATCTTAAAAAAGAATCGCCTGATTTTGTATAATATATAACGTCATAACGTCAAGGACTTAATTCCCTACCTACCAATTGCAATATTTTTAATGACAATATTATAATCATACATACATCAATAAAACGTTAACGACCGGACATCGACTACACACACAAACAACACATAAGTCGATCATTTATACTATACTAATATACTATACTAATATAACTATTGAGTGTGCAACTAGCAATATGGAGGCTCATTTTAAGGTACCCGATGCCGTGGGAGCGACGCAGGTCATGTGGGATTCTTACCGCACTAATGGTAGCTGTTCTCGACGTTGCTTGGGGGACTCCGGGATCTCCAATGGAACACAACCGGAAGGTCATAAACTAGCTGTGTGCCAAATTTCAGCGAAACGCGATATGTAGTTTTTGCGTGAAAGATACCTCACACACCTCAAACATCACAAACCATAGGATATACCTATAATACTGGCTGACCCAGCAAACGTCGTTTTGCCATATAAAAAAACTAGCT
Source organism: Spicauda simplicius (assembly GCA_949699795.1). Lineage (NCBI taxonomy): Eukaryota > Metazoa > Arthropoda > Insecta > Lepidoptera > Hesperiidae > Spicauda > Spicauda simplicius. Next base: position 19,695,203 of record OX453071.1, on the reverse strand, counting down.
GAACTCCGCAACTTTGCCGGCGTTAAAAAAATGATGTATCGATTGTCCCGTAGGAATAAGATACTTCCACAGTGAAAAATAGCCTCCAGAAAGTCAGCTAACTCCCTACCAAATTATGAAAATCGCTCCAGCCGTTTAGACGTGAAGAAGTAACAAACATACACACTCACAAACTTTTGACTTTGTAATATTAGTACGATTAAAAATGTTAAGGGTAACCCTTAACACTAACTAACTTAACACTAACTTGAAAGGAAATATAGAGCAACAGCTATTTTTATGGACATGACGAAGGCATTCGATCTTGTAAACCATGATAAACTAATCAAGAAATTAGAAGTATACGGAGTGAGAAATAATGCTCTAGACTTAATAACATCTTACTTAACAGAACGTAAACAAATGACTGAAGTAACCAAAATTAACCCGTTTAATAGAACTGAAACGAAGTATATATCTGAGTCTAAAACAGTATCTTTTGGTGTTCCACAAGGCAGTATTCTTGGTCCATTGCTCTTTTTGTTATACATCAATGATTTGCCAAACGCAATAAACCACCCTATGGTATTGTTTGCTGATGACTGTACGGCTCTGTTCATAGAAAACAATCCAATAAATTATGAAATGGAAATAAATGATTCATTGGCTAAATTAGTCGAATGGCTAAATAATAATAATCCTAAAATCAATTTAACTAAAACGTGTATGATAAAGTTTTCGAATAGGAACACTAAAAATAATAATTTAAATATATCCTACCAAGGTAAATCCATCATTGAAAACACTACCACAAAATTTCTAGGCATACACATTGACCAACACTTGACATGGAAGACGCACATGGAGCATGTAATTAAGAAACTAAACAAATATTCATATGTTATTTACATGTTAAACAAAGTAGTAAATAAATCAGCAATTTTGACAGCCTATCATGCGTATGTAGGAAGCGTATTAAGATACGGTATCATTTTTTGGGGAAACGCACCTGGGATCGAATGTGTTTTTAAAGCGCAAAAAAAATGTATACGTTCAATGTGCAGACTACGTCAAACTGAATCGTGCAAGTTGCATTTTCAAAATTTAAAAATACTGACACTCCCTTCGATATATATACAAGAAATATCCATTATGATGAATAAAGAAATTCACAAATACGACAAACTAACATTGGAACGCCATAAAAACAAATTATGTTCAACTAAATCTAGGACCACCCTCTATCGTAAAAGTGTATTTTGTATGGGTCCGACAATTTATAATAAATTACCTCAATCCATTAAATCCTTATCTGGACATATGTTTTGTAAAAAACTGAAAAATTATTTACTTGGAAAAGCTTTTTACACAGTTCAGGAATATTTACAAGATAATAACGGTTAGATTGAAATTATTTTGTACTTTAATTTTATAATTGGACATTTTGATTATTTTAATGAATATTAAAATGCCCATAATGTTTTTATCTATTAATTTATAATTTATTACGTAATTGATGCATTTAAAGCAAATCATATAAAGTGACATTTAGATAGTATAGATGTTTTTTTTTTTCAAGTATCTTATTTGGATTTGTAATTGGATTTGTTGACATTATCTTCTATATTTTTATACTCATTTCATTTTTATTTTTAACTTGAATTATTGTTTTTGTCTGTGTTTGACATGATAAATAATGTGAATACCATAATTAATTAATTATTGATAACTTAAAATTTTATAGATTGTGATATGTATCAATGTAGAATGATGATGATGATTATGATGAAACTTTTTGCATGCCTTGACAGGCGGAACTTGGCGGACCTAAATAATTTTACAATTACTGTACACCTACATCATGTACCATGTTCTTGCGAAATAAAATATTTGTATTTGTATTTTGTACTAAGGGGTATGAAAAATAGATGTTGGCCGATTCACAGACCTACTCAATATGCTCACAAAATTTCATGAAAATCGGTCAAGCCGTGTCGGAGGAGTACGGGAACGAACATTATGACACGAGAATTTTGTATATTAGATTAATATAATTCGTGTGAAGCTTAATTTCGGTTGTAACTTATACCCTTGACCTTTAACATTGTTCATGACATCACATGACATGACAATAAGAAGAAAGAAGATGCTGGCTCCCTGATGAATCTGCCATAAAGTCACCAAAACGTGAGGTTTCAGACAGACAGTTGCAGACTCCGTACAGAATCGGAATAGAGCAACCTACGATAACATCCCGTGACGTCACGTCCTGCGGTGTTTCCGCTCAGCTGATGTCGGGCTGTCACGTACCACACAATGCCAGTGAAAGTCAATGCGTTAGTCATACAGGACCGACTGAAATAGATGAACCTTTGGGATGTGGCGAATTTATAAAAATAATCTAGTAATCCTTACATTGCACACATTAATACAAAAAGATATAAACAAAATTTATTATTAATTAAAAAAGTATTAGGAAAATAGTTATTTGCAAAAGCATTAAATTACGCGAAACAATAATCCCCGACCTGCGTGCCCGAGCGGTTACCATACCGGCCTGACGCGCAATGGTTTTCGGGTTCGATTCCCGGTTAGACAAGTATCTGAATGATGAGTTTAGATTCCTGTTCTGGGTCTGGGTGTTTGTGTATTCGTCTTGTGTATGTCCATGGTACCCGCGACACAGGAGAAAATCCTAGTGTAGGGCTATGAGCGTAGAAAGCGTGTTGTTGTGTATTAAAAAATCTGTAAAAATTTGCTGTCAATTATTATTTTCATTCGGCACCTTAGGTTTTTCAGTTTAGTCTTCACATTTTGTCCCCAATCCTTTATTGTCTCATTGCTGGGTATGGATCAACTTCTAGAATGAGTCTAGATATTGCTAATTATACAATCGACGACTACTGTCTAATTTAAACTTTTGTTTAATATAAAAGTTAGGCGTCAACCCATTACCTACCGAGCCACATCTGGGAATGATACTCAGAGTAAATTTGCCTGGGTAATAGACCAAGTGCGTAGTCAATTGAATTTTGAGGTAATTGGTAAGTAAAATGAAAGTTGGGTGTTATAAATAAACACACAGCTATAACAACATCCAGCTCCGGAATAGAGTTGTATAAAAGGTGTAGATTCAACTACACGAAGTTAAAAGTCGCGCACTAAAAGTAATAACATTTTAGATCAAATATGGGCGAAAGCTTGATCTGGCTTTTTTTTAAATGTGTTAATAAAATTGATAGTTACTTCACAATTAAACGTTTATCAACAACACGAGAGAAAATAAACAAAAGCTTCAAGTGGTAAATGGTGCAGTGATCAGTATACAGTTCCACCATACATAGTGCCAAGTTGAATATATAACAATGCGGAAATCAATATTAATTAATTCAAAACCACGTTAGGTTGGTATTATTTTATCCCAGTAGTTCCAGGATCAGAATAGGGCTACGGTATACCCTGCCTGTCGTAAGAGGCGACTAAAAGGGACTTCCGGGGTTGCGGGCGGTAAGAGTGGGAGCTCGAACCGTCCAGCCAAGCGACCCCGTGTAGGACGACGGCATGTGTGGCCACATGCTATCGTAAACACCAGAGAGGCGCACTGAGTACAATGCTCACTGGGAAGAGCCCGAAGAAGGCATCGCGCTCGGAGGACACCGGCAGCTGTCCGTTGGAGATCCCGGTATCCTCCACACAGAGCCGAGGATGGCCACCGGGGGAACCCCCCCGGTGGCCATCTCTTAGTGAGGTAAAAATCCCACATAACTCGGCGTTGCTCCCACGGCGTCGGGTACCTTTCGAAGGTTTCACCCTCGATATCAAAAAAAAAAAAAAGGTTGGTATTATTTGATGTAAAACATCTAAGCGCGCTATGGGAAGGAAAAATATAGTTGTATATACCTTTGTATTTGAAATGGTAGCGCAGGGCGTTACAGAAACGGTTACGTCCCAACGTAACTGTTATATAAATTGTTATGATGGGAGATTATTTATCAATAATAATATCGCTTAGTATTTATATAAAGTATTTATATAATTTCCAATAGTTTTACTTCTTACGGTCATACAAAACCACTTGTCTTTACCTGCAATCATAGCACTCAATTACGTGTATTAAAAAACAAACAGTTTATAACTAAAAGATCAAATAGCGATTCGCAATTTTGTACAACTTTATTTAATTTAATTATCCTCAGTGGCGCTATTCTCGAGGCGTCAGCAAAACGAATAATAAGAATATGGAGACGATAATTCACAATGGAGGCGACGGAGAAAAAACCGACGGAGTCTGATTAAAATCTATAGGAGCATTAACAATAACGCATAAATAACGCACGTGGCCTCAGTTAGAGTCTACAGCGACCTCTGTGATATTTTTTGTAAGAAGCAGCAAATGAGTCTACAGTCCACCTAATGATAAGTGGCAACTGTTTACAAGTATTCATAATCCTGATTGGATCGTACTTTTAGATGAAGCTAAGCTGGAATGTTTCGTGAAAGTTTTTTTTATCTGATTAAAGTAGCAAACGAGCATGCATTCCACCTGATGGTAAGTGGGCACTGCCCATGGACATCTGTAATCACAAATGCGTTGCTACCATCGATCACTAAGTTTGGTCGTCTCATATAAAAGTGTGCCGGCAACCACACCCTTCTATCGAAACGCAAGAAATGCTTCACGCTAGAAATAGGTGTGGCGGTGGTACTTACCCAGTCGAACTACACTGATTCTACCACCTTGAAAGGAAGTAGTTTTAATTTACCTTTCAAGCAACACGGCAAATCTTAATTATTAAAACGTATAAATAGATGTGGCGATTTCTCAGTAGCCAAACCACGATTAGTTGAAGCCGCCCATGGACATCTGTCCATGGGTGGCTGTGGCTGTGACCACTTAACATCAGATGGACTGCATGCTCACTTGCTACTTCAAACTTATAAAAAAAAAACAAAAAGAAAGGATCTCTTTAGATATTTCTGGCGGAATCAATACATTTAAGCAGTGATAGCCTAATAATGGTATAATGGTTGAAACTTGCCCTCTCAATCGAGGTCCAAGATTTAAACCCAGGCACGCACGACTGATTTATGTGCGTATTAGAAATTAATTATCACTGCTTTTCGGTGAAGGAAAACATCGTAAGGAAACCTACACACCCGAGAGATTTTAAAAATAAAGTTCTCGGAGGTGTGTGAAGTCCACCAATTCGTACTTGGCCAGCGCGGTGGACTATGGCCTAAAACTCTCTCATTCTGAGAGAAGACCCGTGCCCAGCAGTGGGACAATAATGGGTTGACGACAACCCTCAGGATCCCGATTGGCCGATTTTTTAAATATTTGTAAGGTCATTCAAATGATTCTTAGTAATAATAATAAAAATAATTTATTGCCTTAAAAATTCAGGATGGAAAATTATAAAGCAAAAAAATAAACTGTTATATTCGTCCAAAGGCAAAAGGAGGTGGCTAAATGTTTGCTGACACAGGGTAGAGATCCCGTGCAGCGCTATTTTTCAGCTATATCCTATTACCTCAATTGTTGTGCGGGATTAGGTATCCGCCGCCTTTTACAATAGAAAAATCCTTAGTCTAATTGAATTAATGAATATTTCTGTTTGTAATATTATCTATAGTGTTAACACTATAGATAATATTACAAACAGAAATAAATTTAATTACCAATTCAAAACTCTCGCTACTTAATAGGATCTAAGCTACGCAATAGGAGCATAATTGTCGAAATTCTTTTTTTTCTTAGTTAACATTTGCCAAATCCCAAACTGTAAACCTATCAGGAATGTATCAGAATTTACACACATTATTTTTAGATTCCTAAGCGAAACCGGCCATCTATTGAACATAATTTCAAACGATCTGTGATAAATAAAAAGAGATGAAATGAAATGTCTTTATTTTGTATGGGCCTACGCGGGCACATTTGTTTCCTACACTACCACCGAATCGGAACACGACCTCAACTGAGAAGATCCGCAAGAAATTCAGCGGTTTGTCTTTTAAATGCTGGTAATAAAAGCCGGTGAACAAAACAGTAGTAAGTGTATAACTTGAGCCAGCATGGGCGGAACATGAGTCAGAGCGTCTGCGCGCCCAGACGGCCAGCTATGTGGAAGTTCTAGTTCGTAACCCCAAAGCATCGTGGTCGGAATCGATAATCGTTATCGTTTCCACTTCCCATACATTGTCTCGTTAACATTTGTCGTCAAAATTACCAACTCATATAAAGCACTAAAGAAATACATAGGGTCATTAAATATTCCGAATACCGAATAGTTAACAATTTTTTTCTTGGGAAAAACTATTATTTTTATCGAGATCACAGACTCTTCAAAATTAACGTTTTGGAAAAGACTATTTAATATAACACTAATATATTTGTTCAAAGTTATTATATTAGAAATAGTCCAACGAATTTTAATAAAATTCTTTCTTGACAAAATCGAAGGTATTTCGTAGAAATTACGTATCATCCAAGTTAGTATGAAAGGTGGTACGACAATGGTACCGATGCTGATCGACCGGAGAGGTGACACCTGTTTTTAGTGTGAAGAAGTTGTGGCGTTTCTATGGCACTTTAATATGAGGAGACCATCTTAGTCCTCGGGAGTGGCAACGCATATCTGTGATTGACCTCAGATTGAACCCTTTTTATATAAAGCTGCTTACAGATCTCCGTGGGCGGCAGTGGCCACTTATCATCAGATGGACTGCATGCTCATTTGCGATTACAATTTTATAGAAAAAAGTTAATCGAATTTGATTTAAATAATAAAAATGCAAAGTATAAATTTGACTACTGTTCATAGGGAACGACTACATACTTCGACCATTAATAGTAACAAGTGATCGAAGACTATATGACATTTAAGCCTTCAAACTCGTTGAAGTAGGTAGGTCACTTAATGGTTCAAAGGCACCGCTATATTTTAATCTGCCTAATAAAGCAATGTTAGGCGTTGCTGTATTCTGATTTACAGGTTGCCGGATAGATAATTATCTAAGGCAAACCGACTTACTTCTTATAAGTTGTAACCTAATTCAAGTAGAACTCCAATATTATCCGGGATGCTTACAAGTCCTTGGGCAGAGACTACTTATTATCAGGTGGACGACTCGTTTTCTATATTCACATTATAATAAAATACGACCAAATTGCAAAGCAAGTCTCTTACTGGGAAACTTTTGTCTACGTAACGATTTTATAATCAGAACTGTAAACGTAACGAGGTCATTCATCAGTAGATTTTACTCCTCACATTTTTCTCTTACTAGGCTGAAGTGGTTGAAGTCGTTTCGAGATCCCGGAGTCCTCCTTTTCAGCGCCGAGGACGGCCACCGGGGGGGTTTTAGTGCGGTAAAAATCCCACATAACCCTGCGTCGATCCCACGGCGTCGGGTACCTTTTAAAGGTTTCCCACTCGACAACAAAAAAAAATCTTAAAGAGTAAACTCCAAAAATACTTATATACAGCTTCCATTACCTAAATAATCATCTCTAATCATTATCATTTAATTAAATGGACTGCATTACCATCAGCCACTTGACATCATTTAAAAGAAAGCTTCAATCGTGCATTTTGATTGAACGTCTATTTTAAACGATTTTAACTCAATCGATATTTTCAAGTTCAGTTCGCGCATTACCGAACAAACAGCTTGATTAATTGAAGCATCGAGGCCGATAAAGTAAGAGGAACTACATCTTAGCATTTAAACCTCAGTGGAGTTGCCTCTGATTCAATAATGCTTATATCATTTTTAATAAGAAAAAAGACGTGTGGCACTCGGGGACTGCCGCGGTAAAGCTATTGCATAGCATTTTGAATCAACTTATGCAATTATAATTATTTATTATTTATTTATTTTATTTATGCAGTATTTCTTTTTCTTTGATATTAATTCAAGTTACACTTTGAGCGTGGTGACCGATAAGAAAACATTTTTTTCTTTTATTAAATAAATAAACAAAGAATAGAACAGGAGATTCTTGGATCAATTCAAATAAATCAGTAAATCAATTTTATAACCTTAATTAATCGATTCTTTGATTACTCGACCTCAAATCACATCCCTGATCCAAACAAAATGGCGAATATATCTGTCACATGTAAAATGGAAGTAAAGTTAGATACTTATTAATTTAAGAAAATTAACTCCAAAGGGATTTTTTCAGGAAATTGGCTAAAATACCTAAAATATTTTAGTTAATTTTTCTATACAAAAATCATTGTGACACAACTCTTTTTTTTTTCGTTACGGAATTTCTGGATTCGGTACCCGCGCTCAAGGCCCTCGATAGAAGCTATGCAATAGCTTAAAAAGGTAGCAAACGATGCAGTCTTATAGTAAGCGTTCACAGCCGACTGTGGACATCTAATCAACTTCATACAAAACAAGGTTTTATTTGAAGAAAAACACATATTGTACTTCCACGGGCTCATGGTTGCCTCATATAAAATTGATACGGCAACCTCACCCTTCTGTATGGTTTCGCCTTCTATATTGCGGTGATACTTTTACGGTCAAATCATAAAAATTCTACCACCTTGCAAACATACTAAGCCATACATTGTATTTTCCATTTCACGCAATAGTTACCTAAATTCATACCTACTAAGGGCACAGTATATTGTAAGATCAGGACAATTGCTAGTCAAAATTTTGTAAATACGGGTATATTGAAAGTGAACCAAATACCACGGTTGTAGGTATACACAAATGAAATGAAATGAAGTGAAACGTCTTTATTTTGCCTAGGTCTTCGGGGGCGCTTACAAATTGTCAGTTACAATTATATATATTTTTTTACACTACCACCGGATCGGAACACGAGCTAAACTGAGAAGATCCGGCAAGAAACTCAGTGGGTTTGTCTTTTTTCTTTGTATATCTTTTTTTTATTTTTTTATTTGCCATCTTGTTTTTACATGGGTAACAAAAGTTAGCTCCATTATCCTGGTGGTCCAGTATACAGATGATGGTAGAGACCTTTTTGACTCTAGAATGAATTTAGGATATACAAATAGCTACCTCGTGAATACTGAATAGGGTGTAAAGGTTTACACCCTACCATTAGAACGTTTACAATCTCTCATCTAAAAACACAATAAAACTTGTACATATATTCTTCTTTCATGGAATAAAAAAGTTTTCTCTAGATGTTAAGCTATTTAGAAATTCATGTACCGTTTTACCAAATAGGCTCTTTCGATAAGTTATTTGATTGAAACATCTCCCATAAGCTACATGGATTAACAATAAAGCGCTTGGACTTGGTCCAAATTAATACTTCCGACAATATTACTTTCTTTGTGAAATATTATACTTAAAACGATGGAATACGAAAACAGACGAAGACAGAATAAATTTTGCTAAATTACTGTGAGCTACAAAAGATTGACAAATTAGCCACGAAACTGTAAACTTATAAATTGTAGGTACTGCATATTTAACATATTCAAGTCATAAACATTAGGAAGCCTTACTTTTAAACATTACATAATTATCATAAATAGGCGTTTATGAGATAGGTGTAAGGTTTCCCTCTCTCCTTCATCAAAGGCTGGACGGATTTTTTAAAACGAGAGGAATTTTGTTAATTAATTTATACTGAAACCCCCTCGGCGTGGGGTGAGAAAAAGATACAAAATTTCACAGACTAGCGGACCTGTTTTCGTTGACTGGGACTTTTGGAACCAATTAACAAGGACGCGTCTACTACGATATTGAGTATTCTATATGTAAATCTAGGTTATACACTTATTGTGTTTTTTTCTATAATAATGAAATAGCAAACTAACATGCAGTCCACCTGATAGTAAGTGGTCGCTGCCGCCCATGGACAATTGGACACCTGTAAGCAACTTCAAATAGAACATGGGTTCAATCTGAAGTCAATCACAGATGCGTTACTCCTCCCGAAGACTAGGGTGGTCGCCTAATATAAAAGTGCATCGGCAACCACACCCTTCCATCGAAACGCAAGGAATGCTTCACGTTAGTAATAGGTGTGGCGGTGGTACCTCCCCGGTCGAACTACGCTGTTCTGCCACCTTTAAGGTGTGTGACAAATTTCAGTGTAATCTGTGCTATGGTTTTGCGAAAAAGATTAACAAATAGATCTTCAAAAACTTTAACAGACACAATATTAACAACATAAAATTAATGTAATTGCCATTAAGTCAATATCATCGATACAAATAATATCTTTATTTCTAAAGACAATAATATCCCAACAACGGTAACTATTTATTCACTCAACGTGATCGAAGTTAACTGACAAACATTGCCCAAGTCAGAGATTCGGGAAGTACAAATGACACACGGCCTTCTAGGAAGGTAACTACGTGTTCGGGCGCGGTTGTAAGCCTACCTCGCGGCAAAAAAATGAGAGCCTTGCCATTCATTCGGACGTTTTTCCTGCTAGGGTGAGGGTTCTATATGCAGAATTTGGATGCAGGTATTTCACAGGTTTATAGTGTGGTTGACGCAAAATAGCATATCTTAGGTACATTTTTCTCTTGCGATCGATGTTGTATAAGGCAAATGGATTATATTCTGGAGGTGAGCCGTACTGTGAGGCTACATGTACATATTTTCCGTGGTCACCAACACGCTCAGACAATCAAACTTTCTTGGGCATTAGTGTTACTTGTATGTAGGTATAATAGATTTATACTAATGATGATTTATAAGTTATTTATAATGTTAAGTGGAGTTTGTATTAAATGAAGAGAAGGTAAAAAACTAAGTAAAATATATGTATGGTCATTATAAATCTGCTAAAATTGAATATTGTTTAATTCATTATTATTTGTAGACTCTTTTGAAAATATTTACTCCGAAAGATATCATACTGATATTATAAAGGCGAAAGTTTGTGAGTGTGTATGTTTGTTACTTCTTCACGTCTAAACGGCTGGAGTGATTTTCATAAAATTTGGTAGGGAATTAGCTGACACTCTGGTTTAACATATATGCTTATGCTACTTTTTACTATGGGAAAATATCTTATTCCCACGGGACTTCTTTAACGCAGGCGAAGCTGCAGGGTTCAGCTAGTCATACTTCAAATTTCATACTAATATTATTAAGACGAAAGTTTATGAGTGTGTATGTTTGTTACTTCTTCACATTTAAAAGGCTGGCATCTAAAATTTGGTAGGGAGTTAGCTGACACTCTGGATTAACATATAGGCTACTCACATTTCACTTTGGAAAAATATCTTATTCCCACGGGACAATCGATATATCGATTTTTTTACGCGAGCAAAGTTGCGGGGTTCATCTAGCACTATATATTTTCATGACTATACTTAAGCTCTTTTCTTTACTGTATCTTATAACGATACTAACTGAATTACCCGTATTTCACTAAAACACAAAATTATTCGCCATTTGTAAATAGTACCCCTATAGACTGATTAGTTAACACACCTACGTTTTTGCACGCGCAAACATCGGAATGCGTGATTCAGTTCAACTTCTAAAACAAACGGACAGATGGCTTGCAAGGGATTCCTCGTGTATGACGTGTAGACAATAGTGTTGCCAAGTACTCTCTTGAGAGTTATTGCTGAAGCTTTGTATAACTTGAGCCAGTGATTCAAGTGATTCAAAATAACGTTTCTCATTTGTTTTTTATGAATTTGAGCGGAAAACGTATTTAATGAATAAGATATTTTCGTGGGAATAAGATATTTTCGCATAGTAAAAAGTAGCCTATATGTTAATCCACAGTGTCAGCTAACTCCCTGCCAAATTTTATGAAAATTGTTCCAGCCGTTTACACGCGAAGAAATGACAAACATACACACAAACTTTCTCATTTATAATATTAGTATGAAGTATGATGGCATTAAGTAAAAAGCTCTTTAATTTTCTATTTACGTTACCTCTTTCATATTTTAGTTTCACATTTTTAAAAACTTAGATGCCTGATTATGAATTAACATTGTTCGACCGGGGAGGTACCATCGCCAAACTCATTTCTAGCTTGAAGCAATTCTAACGTTTCGGTGAAAAGATTTGGTTACCGGATCCTTTACGTATGAGGCGACTATCTTGGTCTTCGGTAGTGGCAACGCATCTGTTCTGACTTCAAATCTTGCATTGACCTCAAACCATCAAGTGGCCCTAATGCTCTATTGCTACCTCAATTATATCAAATAAAATATTGATAATCTTAAATTATTCTAACATCTATCATGTAACTATTTGACCATATACAATATCGACACAATCGGTGCGCGAAAGGCCTTAACGTCACTAATCACACACGTCGGTGTGAAAAGCCTTAATGTCGCAGTAGGAAGTGAAAACCAGGTAAAGGTCATATTAACGCTGGCAACCTTGTTAAGTTTACACTAAGAATGTAGAAAAAATATAGATGATTTCTTTGACATTTCTTGAAAGTTTACATCGTATCATATTTTTATCCCCTTTTAATTGTTACTTGTATGCAAAAAATTAAGAGCAATTTTTTTTTTATTTGACTGAAGTAGCAAACGAGCATGCAGTCCACCTGATGTTAAGTGGTCACTGCCACCCATGGACATCTGTAACCAACTTCATACAGAACATGGGTTTCATCTGAAGTCAATCACAGATGCGTTGCCACTCCCGAGGACTGTGATGGTCGCCTCATGTGAAAGTGTGCCGGCAACCACACCCTTCTATCGAAACGCAAGTAATGCTTCACGCTAGAAATAGATATGGCGGGTGTACTTCCCCGGTCGAACTACATTGGTTCTACCACCTTGAAAATATTTACTTGAAAACACATATTTCACATTAATTAGATTTTTTATCTATAACATCTTATTGAAAAGTAGAAATAAGTATGACGCGCAGTCTACCAAAAATATGGCCATAAACTTATATTAACAAGGAAAAGTAAATTTTAACACATGGGGTTTTACTTAAAAGTAAAAACTACGCATAAATTCGCGTAGCTATAAAGTTTTTAAAACATACTTTCTCGCTACTAATCGACCAGTCGGCTCAAATACCTCAATCGCTTTGAACATCAGATTAAATTAAAAAATGGTGGCCCATAAAGGAAATACTGTGCTATACGTGTGGCATATTTCCCGGGCGTCTAATAAGCCGTCAAACGAAATACGATTATGTCTGCGGAACTAAAGAATATTTGCATAACCGCGTTGTATTCGCGTATAAAGCGCCCTGCACACTATTCATTATGTAATCTTATATATATAAATTACGTGTCACTTTATTTGTCCGCAATGGACTATTAAACCTCTGAACCGATTATAATCAAATTTACTCAACGTGTGCATTTTCATCCAACTTGAAAGATAGGATAGTTTATATCTTAATTTATAGGTTTAATTGCAAATGTTTATGTAACATTTCTTTAACCACAGCAACGCGTGGCCGGGTATGCTAGTATTTATATAAAAAAATGTTTTATTGATTAAATAACAATGTGTGTCATTTCATTCATTAATTGGACGTACTTTTGCAAAAAGAAACCAACGGGTGTTGCTCCAATTATTACTAAAAATGTTGATGATTTTCAAGAATATCATATTTTTATACATAAACGTTGTTTTGCCATATAAAAAAAATAAGGGTGGACAACCCTTAAGGGGTATGAAAAATAGATGTTGGCCAATTCTCATAGATACCGGATAAGCACAAAAAATTTCATCAAAATCGGTCAAGCCGTTTCGGAGGAGTATGGCAACAAAAACTGTGACACGAGAATTTTATATATTAGTTAACCTAAAATTTTACAAGTTACAAATTTTGACAAAAATGGCTTTTTCTCAAAACTGTCGGTGTGTGGGTTGATTCTGTTTGAAAAGCCCGAAGAGGGCATCGCACTCAGAGGACACCGGCGGCGGTCCGTTGCAGTTCCCGGTGTCCTCCACACAGCGCCGAGGATGGCCACCGGGGGGGTTTTAGTGAGGTAAAAGTCCCACATAACGCGGCGTTGCTCCCACGGCGTCGGGTACCTTTCGAAGGTTTCCCCCTCGATATCAAAAAAAGGTCCAATTCATGTCATTGATATCATAGAATCATGCTGTCACGTGTTAGTCTTAGTGTGTTTTAAATTAGATATAAGTAGGTTGGTATTTTGTTCTAATATAAAGTCTGTTTAATTACCATTAACCATTAAATTACACACATGCGAAATATAAAATGATGAACAAATAAGGTTGTAAAAATACAATTGAAAAAAATTTCTAACTCGTACTCACACTTAACAACAGAAAGAAGCTTAGGTAGTTGAAAGTGTCGTGCCGGCTCCAGGAGGGGAGACCAGGGGGTTAAGACTCTCCACAATTAAATCCATCCCCACGTACAACAAAATCATTACAAGCCCCTTCTTAAATGGAAAATGTCGGCTACCTTCGCCTACCTACCTTTAGCTACCTTCGGTCTTTTCACCATCAAATTATATAGACGACCCGAGTGGCGGAGAGGTTACAATACCGGTCTGACGCGCAATGGGTTCCGGGTTCGATTCCCGGCCAGACAGTTATCTGAATGATGAGTTTAGTTTATTCATGTTCTGGGTCTGGGTGTTTGTGTATTCCTCTTGTGTGTTTCCATCGTACCCACAACACAAGAGAAAATCCTAGTGTGGGGATAGAGTGTAAAAAGCGTGTATATAATCGAAAATCCTGGTCACCCGTCAGTGAGCGTATTTATTACATAAGCCTATAATCCTTTTTAATTACTACTTGTATATTGTGGCCTTAAAAACACGCTGTATATATGGATGGCTATTTCAGTTAGTGGATACACCGCTCAACAATAGATGTCGTTACCCTCATGCCCATCGGCGGAACAATCGCCGACCTTCTGGGTCCTTGTCTGTGTATGGAGGCCTGCGTCTTGTGGCCCGGAATTAATCACCGCCATACTCGGACGACAGAAATGTATTGGTTTTTATTGATGTCGTTGAGGTGCCGGGAAGTATGTTTGGCCGAGTGGCGGTTGGAACGATAATTAATAAGTAATTAGCTTCTTTTTTATTACTTTTCTGTAATATGTCCACCAATTTGCACTTGGCCAGCGCGGTGGTCTATTGCCTAAACTCTGATTCTGAGAGAAGACTCATGCCCATCAGTGGGACAATAATGGGTTGACGAAAAAAAATATGGAAGTAGCAAACGAGCATGTAGTCCCCATGATGGTAAGTGGCCACGCCGCCCATGGACATCACAGCAGCGTTGCTACTTTCAAGGGCTAAGATGATCGCCTTGAATGAAGTTGGGCCAGCAACCTTCTAGCGGAAGGCAAGAAATGCTCCACACTAGACATATGTAGGTGTGGTGGTAGTACCTGCCTGATAGAACAATACTGGATTTTGTCGAAATAAACCCGCCTAATAAACGGGCCTACTACCAGTGTAAGAGGGGCCAGCGATAGTTTACCGAGCTGGCCAAGCGCGAATTGGTAAACGACAAATACTGATTCTACGTTGAAGGTCCTCTAAAGTCAGCTTTTGTCCACAGTGTGAAGAGGCAATGTCAGCGGGCGACATGTGCGTCTCTGCGGCTCGGGCAGGCCCCGCCGCGCGCTGGCACCCCGCCTGCTTCACCTGCTCCAGCTGCCAGGAGCTGCTGGTGGACCTGGTGTACTTCTGGAAGGACGGCCGCCTCTACTGCGGACGGCATCACGCCGAGACTTTGAAGCCGCGGTGCTCCGCGTGTGATGAGGTGAGTTCGCGTTTGAAATACTATTATTACTAACGCTATGCAATTCATTTATTTATATATTTTCTTAAACAGCTGTATATTTTGATCCTCATCAAAAAATTATTTGATTTTCTCAAATTATAAGAAAGCCACAAATATGTAAATTTTATTATTAGCATTACGGTTGATGTCTCAAAAAATAAAAAAAATCAAAATCTTATCAAACTTTTGTTATCGTTTTGAAAGAAAGAAAGAAACATTTATTCCATATGGCACTATAAATATAAATACATATAAAAATAAAGTAACAGACTTACAACTAAATAACACGACAAAAGAGAAAAAAGAAAAAAAAAATATTTAAATTCTAAAATCATTGTAGTGCCACTTACATGGAAAAGGATTTTGAACATGCGTCTTTGTAAAAAACGGGATTATTTTTGACCTTCAAAATTAAAACCTGTTTTTTTTTTAATTAGCCAATTGTCAATCGAGTGTTTCAATCTAATTAGGTCACTGTCTCACAGCTGGGCAGAGGTCTTCTCAAAAACTGAGAAAGATATTAAAGAGTAATTCATAGTTAATTCATTAAATGACCGTTTGACGCATAGTTTAAAGATATTAAGATTGTATTTTAAAAGTATGCGGAATATCATAAATATTAGGTGAAAATCACGTATGAGTGTATCTATGTCCAGTCGTTTCCCTTTTTAGTATTCAGGGCTTAATATCTGGTCCGTCTAATATTCAGATAATGATCATAACATTACCACACATCTAATTTCCACCCTTAAACCTTTGAAAGGAACAGTCAAAGAGCATTTAGAACAATTTCCTCCCCTTGTGCACGTATTAGCCGGTCCGTCGCCTCCACCCTCGACTGAAGGGTTCCGCGATGGTATCTGGAGGGCGGATATTGGCGATGTTACCTCAGTTCCGTAGCAATTAGCGGGGGTGTCGTCCACCGTGTTTATAATGTTGCTTTTCATTATGTCATGATCGTTTTGATGATTATGACAATGTTTTATTAAACGGTTGACAGTGCAAAGGAACATTTGTTTCTTCACGTGTATTGAATATAATTGTTTGTTAATGTTTCTAGTGTTTACGATGGGAAACCAGTATCTAAATTAGGTTTACATACTGGTTTCCCATCATTTTCTTATCTGATTGAAGTGGCAAACGAGCAGGCAGTCCACCTGATGGTAAGTGGTCACTGCTGCCCATGGACACCTGTAAGAAACTTCATATAGAGCATGGGTTCTATCTGAAGTCAATCACGGACGCGTTGCTACCCCCGGACTAGGATTTTATAAACGTATGCCGGCAACCACACTTGATTTACTTTATATAGGCCGTCTATTTGAGGTTCCTTACACTTGTCTACGGGCAGCAGTGACCACTTACCATTAGGTGGAATGCCTAATATTTTGCTACTCCAGTTTATAAACAATAGGACTGCGAGCGACGGTTAAATACCAAACCCTTTGCTTCGATGCGTAATCCGATAAAATATATCCTGCAGGCATTTCACCCCAAACCGTCTGCCATCGTGCAAAACTGTTACCGAATTAATACCATTCAAACCACCCGGGGGTCAGTGACCCGGCAGTTGCGTCGATAAATCATGCTCTTATCAAATCGCCCTGAAAACGGGCTGTAAGGGCTAAGTATGTAAGCAGTTGTAAACCTTTTTTATGGCTATTAAATTTTATTTTACTTACAGAGCAAGCGCGAAATTAATTTGTAAAGTCGAAAGGTAAAAGCTTATTTAAGTAGTGGTGCCAACGCGATATATATTTCTAGAATAAAGAAGTAAATTCTTTGTATATTTGTAGAATAGATCGTAGATGCCGACATTAAGTAATACATTACAATTACAAAATGAATATGAATAGCAACGCGTCATATTATCATCACCTATCATACTATCACTCACTTTAAATTAAGGACGTGTACTATCTCAAATCACAGATGCGTTATCACAGGACACTTATAAGAAGTTAGCTAGGCTTTAGTATTATCTCAATAATAAAGCATTACCACTGCTAGCAATGAAAGCATAAAACTTGCAATTGGTTGCAACTGGCCGAGGTTCAAATTCCAGACACGCGACCTCTGATTTCTCTACGATGTGCGTATGGGAAATTAATTATCATAAAAACATCGTTAACAAGTCAACAAAATCAACTAATTATCAGTAATTTATCTCTGAAATACTGAAACTTCTATGTTGAATATCGTCTCTGCTCTAGCAAATTCACATGCCCTGACAATTACGCCAAAGATTGAAAATTTTAAACATTATTTGTCTTGTACAAAATATACGTACACACACCACACACACACCGCTACGCCTACATATTTCTAGTGTGAAGCATTTCTTGCGTTTCCATGGAAGGGTGTGGTTGCCGACACACTTTGTTATGAAGCGACCATCTTAGTCCTCCGGAATAGCAAAGCATCTGTAATTGACTTCAGATAGAACCCATGTTCTTTTTGAAGTTGCTTACAGATGTCCATGGGCAGTGACCACTTACCATCAGATGTACTGCATGCTCGTTTGCTACTTCAGTCAGACAAAAAAACCTACTTATTGTTGCTACCGGGATCCGAGTGAGTACCTCTGGCCGCGTGCCATAGGTTCACCATTACCACGTAAGTGGACTAACGGCGGAAACACCAACGACTTGATCGAACGCCCCTCAGGAAGCTACGGTCGCCAATTGCAAGCACCATCTGGGACAGTCCTGGATATGAACTTGAAAGGTGTTGCTCATGCTCTATGGATCCGATAGAATTAAAAGCCCAAAAACTGTGAGTAGCCGTGAGGATTAGAACAATGTTTTTGATCTTGCTATGTTTAAATTAGTTAAATATAATAATAATAAAAATAAAAGACCGAATTGAGATTGTTTTTTTTAAAGTTTAAGCAAAAAATTCGGTTCCGCTATAAAATTATTCAAGTTCCATGTAACACACTAGATTCAGTGTTAACACACAATCATGCCGTCGATATATTGGATAAAAGATTATATTGGATATTTAATAAGGCGCCACAACGTCATATATTATGTGACTAAAATTATCATTTCGTTAATTAAAATACTACACACGAAATAAATATTTATTAAACTTATGTCAACATTATTAAGCGCTGCTGTCCTGATTTGAAGCTGAGGAAGACAAACGTACCCTTTGAACTTAGTCCTCAGGTAGCAACGTATCGGAGATTGAACAAAAAATACAATTTGTGGCATTGAACGTAGCTTTATAATGGTTTAATACTCAAATTTGAAAGCTAAACTTTAAAAACCGTAATAAATTATTATTTCAATTTTATTACAATTTAATATAAGTTCTTTTTTTTATTTAAAAAAAATACGCTTTCTACACTTATGAGTAGGATTTTCTCCTGTGTCTTGGACCACCACCATGGGCACCATGGACACACACAAGTCAAATACAAAAAGACCAAGACCCATAACAGAAACCTAAACTCATCATTCAAATACCTGTCTGGCCGGGAATCGAACCCGGGACCCATAGCACATGATCGGTATGGTAACCGCTCTGCCACGCGGGTCGTCTAACTGTAGTCATGTCCCGCATATTTCGAAATATTGGTTCCCATAACCGTGAATTTATTTGGGTCGTAAGGGGTTAATTCGAACTGTTATTAGTACTTATTAGCATGTTTAATTCTATACTAAATAACTAATTACGTCTGCATCACATAAACTGTATAATAATGCGTTTACTCTTAACTTAGGTTTTACGACAGTTTCGCGTTTTTCAAATTTGTATAATAATGGGAAGTTTATTTTATTCATATTTTTTTCGTTGATTTATAATATCCGCACTATAACCATTATATTTAATAACGTTTGTTACGCTTAAAATATTTTAATACGAGTACAATGGCTAAATAAATGTAACTTGAGTGGTTTTACTAAATGGAGCTGGGAACACCACTTTGGGAGGCCGAGATTTATAACGCGAGCTTTATTTTATACCAACATAATACTGGATTACAAAGTATACCTATATAAGAATAGGTTTTATTAAAGGAAGACAGAATCTGACTCTTCAGAGGCCAAATATTGGCTGAAAAGTCTTTCTTTTCAACCCCAAGAACCAATGTTCTTGATGCGTTTCTACCGTTGAAGAGTAAATAGATAATTGATAAATAACTTTACTGATTTTTTCTTAATCATAGTCCACCTAAAAGTAAATGGCTACCACCTCATCCGGACACCTGGGATCAACCCCAGCAAGATTAAAATCCTACCTCAAGTCGATCACAGATGGTAAGTTACCCCCAAGGATTAGGTTAGAACGCCTCGGATGGATGGCTAGGGTTTCTCAAACTTTCGACTCCAAGTACCTGTTAAAAAAATTGTGTTTGTAAAAGTTAGTGACAGCGAACCCTCTTAACTTAAATAATTAAATCCTCCCAAAGAAAACACAATAAAATTGACTGTTGAAGAAAATAATGTTTTTATATCAATAAAAGTTAACAATAAAGTGCCATAAGGAATGTATTTTTACTACTATTCATGTAATAGGTGTGCTTGTTTGTTGTCACAAATGGAGTCAATTTTAGGAAAAAAAATGTATTTTTAATACTCAAATCTTGTCGCGAACCCCACTTTGCGAAACGCTGGAATAGGCAAATTAATGTATGATTGCAATTTTATACAGACGTTACTTTCGTGTAGAAGCTTTATCTTAAGCAAGTTTTTCACGTATTAACTACTTATACACAAACGTTAATATTCGCAACCTCAGATGTTAAATTCGGAGCACGTCCTCCTGCAGTGCAGGGGAGACAAACCGTTGCATTGTTCGCAGTTGGCTAATGATTGCGATCGTATCGCACCAGCTGTTTCCCGAGCGATTAGCACACGCTAATGCCATGGAACACTGGAGAATACGTGTGACATGAACATCTTCTGGGAATTTCTGGCGTAGCTCATTATTTTTATAATTGTAGAGGCAAATAAGCATGGCTATCTGACGGAAGGTTAGCTATTAGACATTTGTCGTCAACCTATTATTGTCCCACTGCTGGGCACGAGTCTTCTCTCAGAATGAGAGAGTTTTAGGCTATAGTCCACCGCGTTGGCCAAGTGCGAATTGGTGGACTTCACACACCTCCGATAACTTTTTTTAAAGAACTCACGGATGAGTAGGTTTTCTCACGATGTTTTCCTTCACCAAAAAGCAGTGATAATAAATTTCTAATACGCACATAAATCAGTGGTGCGTGCCTGGGTTTGAACTTCGGACCTCCCGATTGAAAGGGCAAGTTTCAAACATTAGGCTATCACTGCTTTCCATACCACAATCTATTATCGTCTAAAACATTCCAAATTTCAAAAAACGTCTAAAGCATTCGAGCTATTTCTATACCTCACTTCCAAATAATGTTTTTCTCCAATATATCAGCGTGAAGAAGTTAATACCACTCACAAACGGATTTATTATTGCCATTGTGAAACCTTTGGGTCACCATTAATTATAAGACAATTAAATAACAATAGAAGCGTGGGCCAATTCACCTAAAGGTTAATGTAAGAGGTTTAATTATTAAATTAATTAATAGATTGTTGAACTCGCATGGTGTCTTTCTGATTTTCACGAAACGTGACAGTGTTATTCAGTGGATGCGGATTATGTATATTTTTTAAATTTATCTCTTAATTACGATCCTCGAGCCTTTTAAAATCCACTTTTGCCAATAGTCGCCGCGCTTGGTCTGTGTTTTCGTGATTGCAGTGTGTTACGCAACAGAAAAACGCTGCTACTTGTCTTATAGGGTCTTGTTTACGATGGAGAAACCTTCAAAATAATGGGATGGGATTTTTATCCCACTAATCCCCCCGGTGGCCGTCCTTAGCGCTGCGTGGAGAATTCCGGAATCTCCAACGGAACACGACCGGAATCCTCCGAGCGCTCCTTTCGTGCTCTTCTCCGGTGAGTAAATTCGCTCACCGCACCTTCTACTCTTTACGGCGGCATAAGAACACACATGCCGCCGTCCTTCCTGGGTTTGCTTGGCTGGACGGTCCGAGCTCCCACTCTAGCCGCCCGCGACACGAAAAGGGATACCGTAGCCCTATTCTGGTCCCGGAACTACAGGGACAACATTTTGAAATACTTACGAGACAGAGACCAACAATTAGCGGGGATCCCAGCCACACGCAACTTATTCATGTATACGGGTACATACATACTTAACACAGGTCATAAAAAACAATCAATGAACAAATCGTTTTTTTGCATAAATATAGGTACAAACGTATTATTTATATGATATTACAGATTGTGGTCCGTGACATCCTGACCCGTTGAGGTATATAATAAGCATTTTGCGCTTTCCTAAACTATGTAGATGCATGTATTGAAGGATTCTCAATACGCGTCTTTTGCGTCTGAATCTAACTCCTAGCTATGACATTTAACCTAAATAACCTACTTTTTTGAACTGAAGAAGACACGGGAAACCGTTGGATTCTGAAGGCACAGGACCGGTTGGAGTAGCGCCATTTAGGGGAGCCCTATGTCCAGCTGTGGACATGAAAAGGCGTGTGGAACCTACTTTTTTAACCAGTTTTTATGACACGAATAATAAAGAATTTGTTCGATATGGAGTGATTCTAACGCCTATGACTGTTTAAAACTATCTGAAAATAGGGAAATCTATCTGCGATCACATATGGGCCGCATGCCTACGAGAACTATATTTGTAGAGACAGACTCAGTACTGCGAACATTTCTGAAAATCAGACACCATATAATTTGCGTGAGGGATTTCACCACCAAATGGCGTAACGAATAAACTCATAAAAAGCTTAGTGATTAAATATTACAACTGTGGACATCTGATTAGCATTCCAAATCTGTCTAACTACCGTCCCTCGCCAGATAAGCGACATGCAAGCGTTCGCATGTCGATATATATACTGATAACGACAATGTACGTTTGTCTGTCACGCGAGTTTTAGCCAACCAACTGATTTTTACTGCATTTTGATGCAATGCAGATTAATGTGAGGTTTAAAGGTTACTGTTGCGGCACGTATGAATATTTTGCTACGATTTATATTGCAGTTAACGCTACACGAGGTTTGATTTTGCACCATTTTTGGTTGATATGGATGTCGTCTTATGTACATCTTACTCTTTAAGTAACAACGCCGTTAGGTTGTAAAATCCCTGTTCTATGTGAAATTGCTTAAAAGTGACCATGAGTAGCAATGACAACACATCATTATAACATATTTTAGTTTCTTATTTCAATTTTGATCTATTTCGAATCATGTGTGCTTTATATTTTTTTATTCAGGATGAAGATATGTTCATTGGTCATGACTAAGACTACAGTTTTCTGTCCCTGTAGCCTCGGGGTCAGAATAGGGCTACGGTATCCCCTGCCTGTCGTAAGAGGCGACTAAAAGGGGCTTCCGGGGTTGCAGACGACTAGAGTGGGAGCTCGAACCGTTCGGTCAGGCAATTCCGGGAACGACGGCGGTATGTGTGGTCGCATACCGTCGTAAAGACTAGACGGAGCGGTGGGCCCAGCCGCCCATCTGGGAGGAGCCCGATGGGGCAGCGCGCTCGGAGGATTCCGGTTGAAGTCCTTCGAGATCCCGGAGTCCTCCTTTTCAGCGCCGAGGACGGCCACCGGGGGGGTTTTAGTGCGGTAAAAATCCCACATAACCCTGTGTCGCTCTCACGGCGTCGGGTACCTTTTGAAGGTTTCCCCCTTGAAAAACAATGAAATGAAATGAAATGAAATGAAATGTCTTTATTTTGTATAGGCCTGCGGGGGCACTTACAAATTGTCAGTTACATTTTTTTTCTTAAACTACCACCGGATCGGAATACGACCTCAACTGAGAAGATCCGGCAAGAAACTCAGCGGGTTTGTCTTTTTTTCTTATTTATATTCATTTTTTTAATATTATTACAATCATGTTTTTTTTTACATGGTAATGAAAGTTAGCTCCAGTATCTTGCCTTGCAGTTCAGTAAAAGAGAGCCCTGTTTGGTAAGATACGCTACACTTTGACATTTATTAAATATACTATAGTAATGCATATTATTGCTCAGTCCCAAGCTGTTTTGTCTTCTATGTAATCAGAAATTTTATAATACGCTTTACGGCAAAGTTTAATCTTAATCAATGCTTTGAACTTATTCATTGACAAATTTCTGATTTCAACAGGAAGTTTATTATAAAAGCGTATACATTGACCCATAAAAGAATTATTAATTTTGTGAAGACGAGTAATATGTGCAGAGAGATTGTGCTTGTTCCTTGTATTTATGTTATGCGTATCACAATGTTTAGCAAAATTATTAATATTTTTCTTAACATACATCAAATTTTCGTATATAAATTGGGATACAACAGTAAGTATATTTATTTCTTTAAATAATTCTTTTAGTGAACATTTCGGACTTAGGTTATAAATGGCTCGTACAGCCCTCTTCTGCAGTATAAAGACAGTATTGAGGTCTGAAGAGCACCCCCACAGCAGTATGCCGTATGACATAATGCTATGAAAGTAACTAAAATAAACTATTCTAGCTGTTTCTACATCGGTGAAATGTCTGATTTTTTTTACAGCATAAACCGCTGAACTGAGTCTACCCGACAATTTTTCAATATGGGGACCCCATTGCAATTTGGCATCTAAAGTAACGCCTAGGAAGACAGTTGACTCCACAAGGTCCAAAACCGTTCCATTGAGTTGTA
Organism: Spicauda simplicius; assembly: GCA_949699795.1. Lineage (NCBI taxonomy): Eukaryota > Metazoa > Arthropoda > Insecta > Lepidoptera > Hesperiidae > Spicauda > Spicauda simplicius. The sequence continues at coordinate 19,670,765 of OX453071.1, read as the reverse complement.
CATTGGTTTCAACCTGCCTAACGTTGGGCAGTGAGAATTTTATGCATTTAGTTTTTTTCTCGTTAAGAAGTAAGTTATTTACGTTGAACCAATGTACGACCCTCGAGAGAGCATTGTTTACTTCGTCAAACTTGCTTAATTGTCTTTTAATTTTAAATAGTAATGAGGTATCATCTGCAAACAATACGATCTCGTGATTATTTGCTACATAGTAGGGTAGGTCATTAATATATATTAAAAACAAGAATGGTCCGAGTATCGAACCCTGTGGAACGCCCATGGTAACAGATGCGCCGGGCGATTTAGTGCCATTAATAATAACCCTTTGAGTTCTATCGTTTAGATAAGAAGTCAAAAGGTTAAGAGCTTTGTTCCTGATCCCGTAGTGGTGTAATTTCCTGACCAGTATATCATGATGTACACAATCAAAAGCCTTGGATAAATCACAAAACACACCAAGGGCATCACGCGATCCATCCCAGGCCTCAAACACATGTTTTAATAACTGAATTCCTGCATCTATAGTAGAGCGATTCCTTCTAAAACCAAATTGTGTGTCATGAAGTATCTCATTGTCATTGAAATACTTCAACAAATCGTTTAAGATAACTTTTTCAAAAACTTTACTTAACGTTGGTAGTATAGATATTGGTCGAAAATTACTTGGACAGGAAGTACTACCAGATTTAAATATAGGAATCACTTTACTTTGTTTCATAAGGTCAGGAAATACACCGTTAGTAACACAAGCATTGAACACAGAAGCCAAGTGCGGAGCTATAAGATGGATAATAGAAGAAACGGCTCTAACAGAAAGTCCCCAGAGGTCTGCCGTTTTCTTACGATCCAGACTATTGAAAGCATTGATTATATCTGCTGCATTGACCTCTGAAAATTCAAAGCTCGTGCTACGTTCTTTTACACACTCTTTAAGCAAGGCCTCAGCAGAGGTAGAAGATGACTTTAGAGCTTTAGTTGTTAACAAAGGTATATTAGTGAAGAAATTCTCAAACTCTGATGCCACCTCCAAATCCTCTGTTACATCTTTATTATTTATTTTTAAATTAAAATTCTGGTTATACTCACATATCTTATTAGTTTCGTCGTTAATAATATTCCATGTTGTTCTAATCTTATTTGTAGATGTTTTTATCTTATTTCTTAAATATAGGGATTTAGCACAGGAACAAGCCAGCTTAAAAGTTTTAGAATATTTTTTTACATATTGCTTAAATAAAGGGTCATGATTATAAGACTTTTCATAGTATAGATCATACAATTTGCGTCTACTAATATAAATACCTCTCGTTGCCCATTCACAAAATTTGGTTCGTCCATGACTTACAGTTTTTGGTTTAAACACTTTTTCAAATTCACCACTGATAAGGTTAAACAACGAATTATATAATAAATCAGGATCATGGTGGTTAGGCAACAGAGGCATTTTCTTAGCCAAATTGCTTTTAAACAGTTCTAGACGGTTACTATTTATAGGAACAAACTTAATCTCCCTCTTTTCAACCTCATTGACTCTCCTAGGGAATACTGCTAACTGCCCACAGTGATCCGAATCAAAGTTATTAATGATTGATGTTTTTATGGGTGTTACGTTTGTAAATATATTGTCAATGCATGTTGAACTAGTAGAAGTTATCCTAGTAGGTTCATGAAAACTTTTGCTTAAATTGTACGATTTAAATAACAAAATAAGTTTACTTGCTTGGGTTGTTTTCTCTAGTGTATTAATATTAAAGTCTCCACAAACAATAATTCTCTTATTAGAACCTATCGCTTTATAAAGTACCTCATCCATTACTTTCTCAAAATCCTCATAAGGTGCAATGGGGGGTTTATATAGGTATCAATCTAAGTCACCTATCGATTATTCACCAACCAATTGATAGTGCATTCATTATGAGCGATTTTTAATTGATCGCTCAGTTTTCAAAACTACTTTTTGAAAAGTCAGTTAAATTGTTTTAAACATATATTTAGAATTTGTTCCTTTTTTGTTATCACATTGAAGTAGCAAAGTAGCATGCACCTAATGGAAGTGGGTACTGCCGCCCATGGAGATGTTCAGTCAACACCATATAGAAGAAGGGATCTATTTGAAGTCGGGCAAAGATACGTCGTTAGCCGAGAACTAAGATGGTCGCCGCATATATAAGTTAGACAATTCCACACCTGTCCATCAAAACGCAATAACTGCTTCACGTTAGAAATAGGTGTGGCGGTGGTACCTCCACGGAATTACACTGGTTCTACCAACTTGCAATAGCCTATAATAACTTTGCCAATAAATAATAACTAAATTTTAAGTTGATATAATATTACATGTATTTAGGAGCTAACTACATAGGTGGCAATCGGTTTCTAACCACGATCTAGTCGTTAAATAGTAAGCTAAGACTAGATACTAGTTGAATCAACCGTTTATTAAGTGATTTTCTGGACTCTAGAAACACTAGCCATAATTGTCAGTAATCCTTCATACTTTCTCTTTTATTGAGGCCTAGCTTCCTAGTCTTTAAGCCAGTTAGTAGCCTTGGTGTTTATGGATTTTGGGAATAAAATTTAATTTACGAATTTATGGAAATACTAAATTTACAAAATATTTTTAAAACTTCCTTACATTTTTTTAAGAAATGAAATGAAATGTCTTTATTTTGTATAGGCCTACGGGGGCACTTACAAATTGTCAGTTACACATTTTTACACTACCACCGGATCGGAACATGACCTCAACTGAGAAGATCCTGCAAGAAACTCAGGGGGTTTGTCTTTTTTGTTATGTTGTATTTTTTTTCAATCATGTTTTTTTTTACATTGTAATGAAAGTTAGCTCCAGGATCTTGAAAAGGTTATACGTTCTTTATTTTATATACCTATATGAATATTTTTACGTGTCCAGCGACTATATCGCAATATCGCGGCAGATCGACGAGTAAGGATTGGCAGACTTCATATATCCTTGGGATTTTTTTAAAGAACTCTCAGGATTCCTCGCATAACTGAAATGAACATTTAAATTTAAGGTCTGTGCTTGTCTGAAATTTCACTTTCGGACCTAATGGGTCATTGGGACCCATTGAAAATCGGAGTTTCCACCACTAGGTTATCTCCAGAGGCGTAGCTATGCTAGGCTAAAAAAGCTAGGCGTCGGTGCAGTGGTCCATCGTCCACGGCCTCGCACTAAAAGAGGCCTCGCGAGGCCTGTTAAGAGGAGGAAGTGGAGGCATTTTCAAGGGCACCATCCAATGGAATCATGCAAAGAGGCCTCGCTGATAGGAATTTGCCCACGTCTAATTGGTCCACGCTACGCCAGTGGGTATCGTTACTTTTGTTGCTTAGATACTGCAACAAACCAGTGAGCGGAAGCCACTCTTGGCATAACGAGCAAGTCTATAATGCCACAGCCTCGAGCTGCCAAACCCTGGCCGCTGTCCAGCGAGGCCACCCGCAGCAAACACGCGAGGCTACTGCGGTGGCAGTGCAGTATACTAACTTCTAAACCCTAATCGTTATTTATAAAAGTTATTTGTATTTTAGGAAAATCTTTTGGCTGTTTATTTGACTCGTCTTATCCTAGTCCTGTGTAACATCATACGGTCATCATCATCAACACGCTTGCCAGCTGCGGTTACTTTTGCCAATTTTTAATTTTTATCTGACTGAAGTAGCAAAAGAGCATGCAGACCACCTGATGTTAAGTGGTCACTGCCACCCATGGACATCTGTAATCAAATACAGAACATTGATTCCATCTGAATTCAATTACAGATGCGTTGCTACTCCCTAGGACTATGATGGTCGCCTCATGTGAAAGTGTGCCGGCAACCACACCCTTCTATCGAAACGCAAGAAATGCTTCACACTAGAAATAGGTGTGGCGGTGGCACTTCCCCGGTCGAACTACACTGGTTCTACCATCTTGAAACTACCACCTAATGTGTGATGGTGAATTATCAATTCGATACGTTTTAAGTTTTTAATTGTTTTAAAATGTATTAGTGCATTCTGGTAGATCACCTAGCAACACATGGACAAATGAACAGTTTTAAAGTACAAAGTGCAATTAAAATTTAAATGTTTTGGTTTTAATGTCATGACATTTTCAAATTTTGTCATTACATTACAAGTTTGATATTTTATTTATTTATTTATTTATTTATTAAAAATTGCTCCAACAAAGTATACACTTTACAAAAGTATGTTTACACATGCATAATATACAATAAAAGTGCTACTTTAATTATAGGCGCAAATAGCAATAATAGCATGCTTAGCGCGTACATCAATTATAGATAACAGATTTAATAAATAAAAAAGACATTCGTGTATAGACTTATTAAAATACATTAAAATACAATTATTAATAAATATTATTAAATAACAATTATTGTTAATTATTCATATTGTCCTATACCCTCTTGTTTGGCAATTGGAAAATGGCAATTTCTGAAATTTACTACATTATTATGACCTAAATCTAATGAAAAATACACGTCCTCAAGTACATCAAGCATTTAACATCAATTGAAAATCAAAACCTTTTCGTTTGCATAGTCCATAACAACCCACCTTCATCATTAAAAACAAAGTAGGTCATATCATTTCGTTTTATAACTTTTATATCGATAATAACATGAGCAATTAATCAATTCATCATAGTCTAGTGTTACCGGTAATGAATGTCCAAGGACGGTTGTATAAGGTACAGGTGAGTCACAGAAATCCTAGCAGGAATTGCGCCGGCACGCGTGCATGCGCGTATCCTTTACGTCATGGATTGTCACTTGTCACCGTGAACTAGTATTTGATTCCTATTTGGACTATTAGTAGGCAGATTTTCCCTAAACTGTATCAGTAGTACTAATACAATATACTGAAAAAAATACAACATAACAAAAAAGACAAACCCGCTGAGTTGCTTGCCGGATCTTCTCAGTTGAAGTCGTGTTCCGATCCGGTGGCAGTGTAAAAAAAAATGTGTAACTGACAATTTGTAAGTGCCCCCGTAGGCCTATACAAAATAAAGACATTTCGTTTCAATTTTCGGTATCAATAATATTTAAATATTAAAAAGAAAAGAGTTAAAGAAAATTCGCGTTTCATTCTCATAGCCGCGTCCTCGGATTTCCTGTAACATGGGTGTCATACACACATACAAAATTAAAGAGGCACAGAATCTCAGAATTCTAAACAGAACTCTAAATTCTAAATTTATATGCCTAGCTAGACCTCGTTTGTGACATTCCAGTATTGTGATCGTACTGCAACGCAAGACATCATATGTGATCTACATACTCGTACATTGCTATCGTAAAGTGAATCTGTCTCCGCAACAACCTTAAATTCGTAAACAGCCGTTCATTCAGTGATGCCTTTTAGAATTAGTTTTCAATAGGGCAGAAATAGGTGTGGGTAAACCTACATTAAAGATTTCTATGATCTATGTAGTTTTACATTTTTTACATAAATGTGGTTTTCTGGATTCCCGAACATTAACTTATTCTTGTATTAAGTGGTTATTTCATTATAATAGATTTGCAATAAACTGTTAACAAACAGTAGTAAGATAAAGGTTCTCAACAGAATCTATTCAGCAAGACGCAGTCGATTTCTATTTACACTTATAGCATTATAATTGCGTTTGCAAAGAACAAGGCACGAATTATTTGCGTAACCAGAGTCGAGATCAGAGCCCGCGACTTTCTAACATCGTGATTGACAGATGATGAACAAAAGATGAGGGAACTTGCAATCTAGATGATATTCGCGGATTCAGACAATGAGGGTCAGCTGTTCTCAACTCACAGTTGGATTTGATTTCAAATATTATAATGGTCAGTTAAGTTCATTGGTATAACTTTAAAATTCAAACAAATATAGTATATGCGTTAATATAGCATAGACTTAATTCGTATTTTGTAATTATGGATTTAGAACGCTACAAATTGTTCGTTGTAACAATATTTTTCTTATTTTTTTTTACTATCAAATTAGACCACGTTCACATTAGCAGTAATACAGCATGAAATTAAATAGGTCTGTTATTTTTTACGCATTGCGATCTATAAGACTGAACACAGAAACTTTAAATACTACTTTTAAAAGGTGGTAGAACCAGTGTAGTTCAACCGCAGTACCACCGTCACACCTATTTCTAGCGTGAAGCATTTCTTGCGTTTCGATGGAAGTGTGTGGTTGCCGGCACACTTTTATATGAAGCGACGATCCCAGTCCTCGGTAGTAGCAGTGCATCCGTGATTGACTTCAGATAGAATCTATGTTTTATATGAAGGTGCTTACAGATGTTCATGAGCGGTAGTGACCACTTAACATCAGATGGACTGCATGCTCGTTTGCTACTTCAATCAGATTAAAAAAACTACTGTCAAAGGATGAAATAATTTTGATTATAATGCTAATCCAAACATTTCATTAGTTTCTACCGCCTTTAACATGCATATGCCTGTAAGCATAAGGTCTGGTAGGTACCTGCATCACCCTTCCGTATTCCGATCCGGTGGTAGTGTAAGAATAAAAATGTAACTGACAATTTGTAAGTGCCCCCGTAGGCCTATACAAAATAAAGACATTTCATTTCCTCCATCGCACCACTCGCCATCGTGGCCTCCAATGGCGCTTTTTCCTGTCACGATCGTGAAAGATCTAGAATGAACTTCCTTATTTATCATTATGACATTGTCTTGAATCTTCGAGAAAGATGCCAAGACCTATCCCTCAAAGTTGGCTATAAATCAGTGATTCCTCTGGTGTTGCAAATATCCACAGTTCTTATTTCTATCAGGAAGCTCGTCTGCCTAATATTAACTTTTACAAAAAAGATAACATTCTCGGCACTGCGCTATCATTTACATAACCGCATTATACAGTAATCCGCGATACAATCGCACAAGATTGAGCACCGCTGCCGGCTGAGCTAGCAACAGCAGTTCTCGTGCGACCGTAGAGCCAGGCTTGTGCTTACACAATCATAGCTCATATGTTTGATGCTAAATAAATAAACTTTGGCACTAATTTACTTGGTACAGTTCTTTGATTTACAACAGGAATTGCGCAGCTAAGTTGTTTGTTAGTACAAATATGCTAATATTTGTATGAAACTTCTATATATTTATATGGAACTTCAATTAATGTAGTTTGGATAAATTTGATATCTATGTATATTTCATGAATATAAGAATAAAGCAAGCATTAATAATAAGTAATTATATTAAATTACCCTTAGTGCAGTGCAGTAATGAAAAATGATAAAGATAATATTGTTAAAGAAAACGTCAAGAGATACATGTATGAGAATGTCGCCAGAAATCCACGAAGCTCTACCACCTTTAAAATGTTTTTGACTTGTTTTTACTTTCAAAATTGAATTAGAAAATGAACATGCAGTCCACCTGCTGGTAAGTGATCACTGCCGCTCATAGGCATCTGTTAGAAACTTCAGACAGAAGGAAGGTTTTATCTGAAGTCATAAACAAATTGATTAACACTTTCGAGGCTTATGATTGTTTCATAAGCCGGCAACTACACCCTTCCACCAAAATTGAAGAACCGCTTCGCGCTTGAAATAAATGCGACTACGGTACTGTCCGGTAGAACCAGTGTAGTTCGACCGGGGAGGTACCACCGCCACACCTATTACTAGCGTGAAGCATTTCTTGCGTTTCGATGGAACGGTGTGGTTGCCGGCACACTTTTATATTAGGCGACCATCATATTCCTCGGAAGTAGCAATGCATCTGTGATTGACTTCAGATGGAACCTATGTTCTGTATGAAGTTGATTACAGACGTCCATGGTCGGCAGGGACCACTTACATCAGGTGGACTGTATGCTCGTTTGCTACTTCAGATAAAAAAAAAACAAAGAATATAAGTTGTACAGTGGAATATAAGATGTAGTTCTTATATTCTAGTGTTTTAGTAGCAACATTTTCGGTTGAAGTATTTATCGGTATGCCGGCTGACATATGCACGTCGTGGTTCTCAGAAGTATCAACACATAGTAACCTTCCGGGTCAAACAATATACGTTCTACATTGTTGTATCACCAATAATGAGATAGTATATTAATAAAGAGAGATATGTCTGAGGTTCAAACGCAGGCACGCACCACAGAGTTTTCTAAAATTATGTGCTTGTTAAAAAAATATATCACTGCTTTTCGGTGATGGAAAAGGAAAGGAAAATCGTGAGGAAACCTACACACCAGAGAGTTCTTAAAAAAATGTCCTCGGAGGTGTGTGAAGTCCTCCAATTCGTACTTGGTCAACGCGGTGGACTATGACCTATAACTCTCTCATTCTGAGAGAAGACCCGTGCCCAGCAGTGGGACAGTAATGGATTGAGAAAGAAAGATAAGAAACAATTTGTGTAAACCCGTTGATTAACAAGCCGTACTATGTAGCAGCCGTTCACATCGGTCGTCTCGCGAATACCGTTTTAAAATATTAATAATGAAGTCCACTAATGAACGGACAAAATGTAACACCTCGTGGGAACCCGCCGCCATTGTGCTGCGGCTGGGTTAGGGTTGCTACCGACAACTGAGTAAAAAGGCATGTCACTGATAATTGTGATTTTTAGAAAGTAGTAAAATTTTGTTTATTTAGCGTTTTAAAATAACAATATTCTAGTAATTTGAATTTTAAATGCATCAAACATGTTTTTAAATAATTTTGTCGTTTAGCCATACATATATTTTATGAGAATATCGAGGAGGTAATATAGCCAAATACTGCATGTATTTGGCTATATTAATTTATGAGAATATATAAAAAAAACAATATTCCCATTTATGAGAATATTGAAAAAAGTGTAAGGATTGCAATAAAAAGACTACGTAGATCAAGCTTTTTACCTTCATTCAATTTGGAATAGGTACTTTATAAATATAAGAAATCTACAAATTATCATTGTACTAAAACACTCTTATTTATTAGCGTTTGACTATAAATATTCAGCTCTGTAAAACTTCATGTTTTTTTAGCATAGCAACTATCGTTCCGAATTTAGCTGGAACTACAATCATTTTGTTTCCCACGGGTGGTCACGGTTTTCCCACAACTGTCATATCGACACTAATACTCCAAAAAGAATATAGTACTATTTTTTTATTTTATTCTTCTATAAATACCATCTTCATTCGAACGAACGTAGTCGCAATGACCAAGCCGCTTTATCAATGTCTAGATTTATTAATGAGTGGCAACCCTACCCACTTCCCTAAGGCCGACGGCCGCCGTGATAACAACCAACAGCAATTACGCTTGTTTATCCGGATAATTAATTAGAATGCACGAGGAATATGGCTTAATTATCGGTCTGCGTCGTTTCAGACCTCTTACGTGATCAGAACACATTAGCTATCAAATTTGATCCAATTAAAAGCGTAGTCAGCAAACTTTAGCTTATATCTGAAAACTATTTATTTAAACTTTATTATACCTTAAATATGGTACAAAAGGCGGACTTAATGCTAGAAGCATTCTCTACCAGTCAACCATTGGGCTAAGCAGAAAACATTCAAGGCGGTATATGATTAATACTTGAAATAATGGATATACCTAATGATATTACCTTTTCACTCACTGCTGCTCATGGATAGAATATATATGTACCTATACTCAATTCAGGTAGAACAAGAGTTCTACCGGATACCTCATATGTATATTCTGTCTGTTATTATGTATGTTTGGTGCGCGAAAAAAGTGCAGTCTGATTCGGTGGTAGTATAAGAAAAAACATTAACTATGAAATAGTAACAATTTGTTACTGCATTCTTGGCATGCAAAATAAAATCATTATATTTCATTAAATAAGGTGTTTGAGTCAAATACTTAAGGAAAGGCCACATCAGATTTAAGTAATAATAAGAAAATTATATGAAATAATATTATTAATTAAGACCCTTATCTCAAATATATTTACAGCAATTGTTCTACACTACACTGCATATTCTAAAGTTAGCAACAAAATTCTGTATACCTATGATTAATTGATTTTTATAACTCTTTAAACTAATATTGCTTACGTAAATGTGTGTGAAGATATAAAATGGTGGTGCCCGCGGAGACAATGTACCTACACTAATACAGCTTTTTGCGATCATTCCCGTTATTCAGATTACGGATTTTATAATTATTACAGTACTTTTCAGACAATCAACTCAGATTTTAAGATGCAGTATTAATTAATTGATAGTCTTTGTTTAGATTTTATTATTTACTTCACTTGAAGATGGCAAAAATCTTCAACGAAGAATGCATACTCATTCTGGCTATGCTCATAAATGTTGATGTAACTAAAATTATGTAAAAGAAAGTTCGTACAGAAATTACGAAAGCCCGACTCAAAATTTAATAACTATAATAGTCTAGTCTAATAACAATTACGCAACCTAAATTAAGAAGAGTATTTCTTCCGCAGATAATTCTTGCCGACGAGTGCACGGAAGCGGAGGGTCGCGCGTGGCACATGAAGCATTTCGCGTGCGCGGAGTGCTCCCGGCAGCTCGGCGGCCAGCGGTACATCATGCGGGAGGCGCGGCCCTACTGCCTGCCCTGCTTCGACAACTGCTTCGCGGAGTACTGCGACGCGTGCGGGGAGCCCGTCGGCGTCGACCAGGGCCAGATGTCCCACGAGGGCCAGCACTGGCACGCCACGGAACGCTGCTTCGCCTGCCACACTTGCCGCGCTAGCTTACTCGGTAGACCCTTTCTCCCCCGCAAGGGCGCAATCTTCTGCTCGATAGCCTGTTCTAAAGGTGAACCACCGACGCCTTCCGACTCTTCCGGACCGGGACCCCGGCCGCCCAGGGTGCCCCGACCCCGCCGAGTGCCATCACCAAAGTCACCTCCTAGATCGCCGCAAAGAGAACCCTCGCCGCACATGGACGCCGATTCCGAGCCGAGTGGCTCACTTGCGCCGGAGTCTCCCCCACCGCACCCACCGCCACCACCACCGCACGCTTGCCTGAGCCTCGACAGAGCCCTAGCAGATTTACGACTAGAGCCGACCGTAGAACATCAGTTGCAACCGAGTCCTGTATCGGAAGAAACTAGAGACTCAACAGATCATTGGAAACCACCTCATCCTGTGGAAGCGCAGGCCGTCGTGACGCCAGGACACTCAACATCGATGCCTGAACTGACTTTAGTGGACGGCAAAGTGTCACCGAGGAAACCTAGAGGGGGCAGAACGGTAAGATTTTGTGGTGACGACAACGAAGCCTTTGAACCCGACGAGCCGGTCCGAAAAGAGAAAGCGAGAGAAGACGACGCCAGCAGCTACTGCAGTACGTGTTCTTCGTCTTCTTCGTCAGCGGAATCCTACACCTTGCCCACGAGAAGAGCCTACGGCGGAGTGAGGATATCGTACGTTCCCAACGATGCGGTCGCGTGCGCGAAACGAGACAGACAGAGAAAGAACGCCCAACACGATAAAAACTGCATAATCTCGTGATCCTGGGTCCAGGTCGTGCCTCCTAATCCCTCCTAGTGACACCAACCTCCGAGCGAAAGACTGACTTTTTGATAGATTTTGTAGCACTAAAGCCATAGTATTATAATTAGGTAGATGAAGTGTCTTCCTTATCTTTACGAAAAGCCTCTGTAGCTCTGCCTTAACGTTGCTTGTCGGTTCTCTGCCAAAAGAACACAAGTCTCAAATAAGAAAAGCAGATGGCAGCCAACACGTGTCACGCACAATGTTGTGACGTACGCGCAGACAAATTCATTATTATACTTATGACATAAAAGCTCCATTGAATAGAATTTGAGACAAATTTATGTCGCCATGTGTAATTTGGGTCTAATCTTCTCTAAATAGGGACTCGCATTCATTCGATTACACCTTTCCTTTTGTGGATTTGAAGGGTTATCGATTATGATGAAACCTTTCTATGCGATTATATATCGATCCGGGTGGTCGTTTTAAAGCAGCTTTAAATTATTTGGATAATAATATATTGCTTGTAATTAGTAGAAGACATATCGATGCTTCGCGCTCATATCTCGTTTTAAAAACTTTTATTTAATACATATCTCAGTTTGCCACTTAGCTGTAAGCTTATGATGTAAATGAAAAAACTTAGTACAAATAGGAATTGTTTTATTTTGTGACATTTGTACTCATTGGATGTGTGTTCAGCGTGTATATAGGATACTTGTATAAGCGTAATGCCTTAATGTAGTTTTCGAAGGATATTTGTAATGAAATGTAAATGAGTGTAAACATATAAAGTGTTCAATGTATCATATGTTTTGTACCTAAGTTTATTGTAATGTTCAAAGACAATACTATTTAAGGATTTTCTGTAAATGTTTAGTGCGATCATACTCATCTCTAATACTCATTTTAATGCACTTATTGAAAAGCACCTGATATAATTTGCGTTGTACTAGATGACCATTGTCAAAGATATGAGAAGAATAAGTTCTAAATTGTAAGGCTCCGACGATACGCCTGAATTGATGTATATTATGGCACAATTTAACTAATAAATTGTATCAAATGACGAAATGGTAAATCGTTCTAATACCAATTAATATTCATTGACAGAGTTTATCATGGAAAAATCCTCATTAACATCTTTTTGACAGCCACAGAAATTCTTGCTGAAGCGATTTTACATTTTACACAATACATATTTTTCACACATAAATAACCAATAAAATGAGCTCTACGTAGCTAAGTGAATAGATTACTGTCCATTCTAAAATTTAATTTCACTATCCAACTTTAAATATTTTGTTATCTTATTTTTAAAAATCACTATTAAATTATACAAATTAACCGAATCAGTTTTACCTTTTCAAACATGCTACTTGCTAATCAGTTGATATAAAAAATAGCTTTTCAAAAGTAGAGTCGATCTCCGGTATATTTATAGAAAAATACAATACACAAATATAAAATAACATAAAATAGTGAAAAATTACAGAAAGTGCCTTTCCTCTTTGCCTTTACAAACATACATTAACTACAGTTGTATTAAATATTTGGAGTTCAATGCCTTACATAACAAAAAGTTTAAGTCAATAACATAAAAACATATATTTCCAAAAATATTACATTGAAACGTAACAAATACACAAATACTACACACGTAGTGCCCCTACATAATGTTTTCATGTAATGGGTGTTACAAATACACACAGATAAATTAACAACTCCAAAGACCCAGAAAAAAATTGTTTAAATATTTACCTGGTCTGGAATCAAACGCAGGATCGCTATAATACATATACTCAACGAAAATATAAACTAAAGAAAGTTTTAGGAAATATTTTCTACAAAAAATACTATTTACAATCTTGTGTCAATCGTAAGACCCGTGACCGTACACCAAACCTTATGATACTAACTACATAATTTCTGATATCTTCATAAGCTGCTATATTCAGAAACTCTCAGGGACTTAAGCCCTATGAACCTTGAATATTCACAATGATATATTAAGGTTGGTTAACATTTCACAATCACTGTTATAACGAATACGTAACAATAATTATTTGTGTTTTCCGATAATTGCAAAGTACGAGTACGTTGCTACTAAAGATGTGCCGAATATTCGGTTTTTATTCAGTATTCGACATATTCGACATCTTTTTCACTATTTGTATTCGGCCGAATATATTCGGTTCGAGTTTTTCTATTTTCTTGGCTACACGTCTCGGTATAGAACATAAAGGCAAAACTTTTTACGTAAGATTTATTTTTAAGTCAAAGAAATCCTGTGAAGAGTGTGTTGAATAAAGCAATTAAACTTCAAATCAACATTTTTGTAACTTTAATTAATCAATTCATATTTTACTGAAAAACTTATATCAACATTATTGTAAACCTCAAATCAACATTTTAATTTTCTATGAACACACTTTCGTCGTTGTTTCTTATTAGGAAATGGCAAACCGAATAATTCGGCCGAATATCCGGTGCGGTAAAAGTTACACAGAATAATATTCGGTTATTCGGTGAAACCACTATTCGGCGCATCTCTAGTTGCTACCTATTAGTGATGTGACGAATATTCGCATTCGCAAATATTTGCGTGTTTTTATTCGCAAGAGTTGTGCGAATATTGATTTGCAGTGGTTTGCAAAAAAAAGGGAGTAGCAACGCATCTGTGATTGATTTCAAATAGATCCCATGTTCTGTATGAAGTTGATTACAGATGTCCATGGGCGGCAGTGACCACTTACCATCAGTTGGACTGCATGCTCGTTTGCTACTTCAATCAAATAAAAAATTGCATTCGCGAATGTCGGTAATAAAAGAGATATTCGCAGTCGATGTCGCGAATATTCAAGTGACATCACTACTACATATAGCCAAATAAACGTGCAATATACATTGCAATGTATGTGTATCATCATTAACAATATTCGTTTTAAACGTAATAGAGTGGTACTAAGACAAGTTATTCTGTGAACGTCAGGCGGTCGTGAGAACCAATTCATTAACTTAATAACTTAACTTTATCTCAACCAGAAATTGTACAAAACTGTAACAATAATGTACGTAATGTTTTTAAGTTATTTGTAATTTGGAGAGAATAAAATGTTTTTGGATAAACGGTTTTTTCATTTCCTATCTTTTTCTTACTAATATCTATACTAATATTATAAAGCTGAAGAGTTTGTTTGTTTGTTTGTTTGTTTAAACGCGCTAATCTCAGGAACTACTGGTCCGAATTGAAAAATTCTTTCTTTTTTGAACAGATCATTTATCGAGGAAGGCTTTATGCTTTATAACATCACGCTGCAACAAAATGACGCAGACAAAGCCGTGGGTAACAACTACAATATATAAAGTTGAGGAGGTTGTTTGCAAAAATAAATCATGCCCAAAATAACTATTCCACGCGGACAAAGTCGCGAGCACAGCTAGTATTAGGTATAAAGGCGAAAGATTCATGATGGAGAAAGATGTGAGGATGTATGTGAGTATGTTTGATATTTTGCACATTAAGACTACTGGTCGGATTTCGCTGAAGTTTTGCATACCAATAGTTTAGTAGGAGTAGAGACGGGTGGAATCACGGATCTAACTTATTATTACAAGCTTTCTATTAACTTGCAACGTATGTATGTTTGTCAGGGTGGAATCTTGCAGCTGAATTTTGAATCTATTATCTTGTTATCTTTAACCGATTGAGCTGAAATTTGGGATACAGCCTTAGTTTGCATGTTTAGCTATATGACGTCACTGTAATTCCAAGATAGCGGACTAGATACTTTTCCCGGACTAACTCTGCAAAATAAATCAAATTCAAGATGGCGGCCATAAAAAATATGTAAGATTACATACAATATGGGTATCAAATGTCTTCCATGTTTTATTTGTAGAGTATCAAATGAGAGGCCTTAGTTTGTGGAATGCACTTGGAAAAAAATAAGCCCTAAATGGACACCATGAAAAAAATGACGATTACATATTCTTATGCAATACACTTATTATAAAATTAGGTATTAAATGTAAGAGAATTATGTCCAGGTACAATAAAAATAAGAATAGAGAATAATTCAAGAAACAACATACCTAGATGTGAGTAAATCTAATCTGAAAAGTCTCGCGACAAGTTTTTACATCATATAATATTGTACAATGCCACAAAATGATGGATTTGAGTACAACCAATATTATTTTTTTATTTTCAGTGCATTGTAATAAAAACTTGTTATTAAAAATATTTTTAATATAATCTTATTTAATATGTGAAATCGTACATAATGAGTTACTCTAGTTTTATTACAAAAAAAACCTAAATAAAACCGTAAAATTTTAAACTATTTGTCCACTTTTAAAAATACTTTATTTATTTTCCACACAGATTTTACCTGCATTATTTTGGACTAATAATAATAACATAAAATTAACCATAATCAAAATGGATTCAACCGTTTCACAAAAACAGATAACGAAACATTATTGATGTACAATACCTACATCTGAAACCATAGAATTTGGAACTTGTATAAAACATCAATGGGACAAAACTACTTCAGGGCCGCAATAAAACTGTGTGAAGTACGTCGCTGAACTGGAAATAAAAAATATAATAAACCTAAGTGGCTACTGACCAATGATTAATTTGTCGAAAGAACTAGATAGTGAAGACTAGATAGTGAGAAAATGGTTGCTGGCCCGCATTTATATTTTTGAAGGTGGTAGAACCAGTGTAGTTCGACCGGGAAGTACCACCGCCACACCTATTTCTAGCGTGAAGCAGTTCTTGTGTTTCGATGGAAGGGTGTGGTCGCCGGAATACTTTAACAAGAGGCGACCATCATAGTCCTCGGGTGTAGCAACGCATCTGTGGTTGACTTCAGATGGAACTCATGT
Source organism: Spicauda simplicius (assembly GCA_949699795.1). NCBI lineage: Eukaryota > Metazoa > Arthropoda > Insecta > Lepidoptera > Hesperiidae > Spicauda > Spicauda simplicius. The sequence goes on along the minus strand of OX453071.1, from coordinate 19,654,389 downwards.
TCTGTATGAAGTTGATTACAGATGTCCATGAGCAGCAGTGACCACTTACCATCAGGTGGACTGCATGTTCGTTTGCTACTTCCATCAAAAATATAATAATAAGAGGCGACTATCTTAGTTAACAGGAGTAGCAATGCATCTGTAAATGACGTCAGAAAGAACTCCTCTTCTATTAGACGTTGCTAATAGATGTTCATGGATGGCAGTAACTACTTACTATCAGGTGGAATGCGTGCTCATTTGCTACTTTATTCGGATAAAAAGAATATCACTTGCTTTAACAGCGAAGGAAAATATTATAAAGAAGCCGCCCCGCCTGAGAGTTTATTTTCTCATTCTTTGAGGTCCACTGCTAGACATAGGCCTCGCCCTGTAGTTCCGGGATCAGAATAGGGCTACGGCATCCCCTGCCTGTCGTAAGAGGCGACTAAAAGGGGCTTCCGGGGTTGCAGACGGCTAGAGAGGGAGCTCGAACCGTTCGGTCAGGCAATCCCGGGAAGGACGGCGGTATGTGTGGTCGCATACCGTCGTAAAGACTAGACGGAGCGGTGGGCCCAGCCGCCCATCTGGGAGGAGCCCGATGGGGCAACGCGCTCGGAGGATTCCGGTTGAAGTCGTTTCGAGATCCCGGAGTCCTCCTTTTCAGCGCCGAGGACGGCCACCGGGGGGGTTTTAGTGCGGTAAAAATCCCACATAACCCTGCGTCGCTCCCACGGCGTCGGGTACTTTTTAAAGGTTTCCCCCTCGAAAACAAAAAAAAGACATAGGCCTACATTGAAGAGGGTTTTTTGACAAGATTCCCAGCGCCAAGCAAGTAAGTGTGGTGGTGACCGCAGTGGGTATTAATGTTGCACTGAAAGATATTGCTGACCATCACTAGAATTTGTCCCTAAATCGCCTCCTATGAAATGCACGGGAAGAAAAGAGACAATACTATTCAAGATTGACATCTTAAAGATCTTCTCAAACATGTGTAATCTTTCAATTCAAACGGCATTATTGTGGACTGCCGCCTAAAAACTAATAATCTAAGAAAAGACCTGTACCCAGTAGTAAGACAGCAAAGGACTGAGGGTACCTTTAGCTAAGTTTAAAGCTGGCAACATTAAATCTAACGTCTGTTCAAATACATAGTTTACATATCCTGGCTGTTATCAGAGAAAGTGTCTGTCTGTATATATTGACACAGTGAGGTGTGGGAAACGCATTGTTTCTCTATTCTATGCCGCACTAGTTGATGACCGCGGCTCCGTCTAGCATAGCTAATGAAGCTAGGCTGTACAACTCTCTCTTGAGTGAGGTAATTTATTTCTGCCTTATCACAGTGTTAGGCGCTGCTGTATCTGTTCGGGAAATTGTTAAGAGGAGATAATTGTGGATTAGACCTTTGTCAGTGGCATCAACGTATCTTGGACCTCAAGTAATACTTTAATGTTATAAATATTATGATACATAGCTATTGGGACAGTTCTTCCACTAACTAACAGATGGACTGAATGCACTATTTTTTGTACGTAGTACAAATAAATTTAAATTAATTTAAATTAAGAAAATAGTGTTAAAAATTTCAATGAATATAAATTAATAATCGTGTGTTTAAAAAAAATATATTTTATTTAAAAAAAAAGCGTGGGGTGCATTGTGTCAATGGTTATAGATATTTTATTGACAGATATGAGTAGAGTGATTATCATTTCGATAATATCTTAAAAAGCACCCCGAGCTTTTTTTTAAATAAAATATATTTTATTTATTCACACTATTATTAATTTATATTCATTGAAATTTTTAACACTATTTTCTTAATTAAATTTATTTAAATTTATTTTCTATTTTTTAGTTCGGTTTTTTATAAAAAGCGTGTTTTTTAGTTTTTTTAAACTATCATTTATTTTCTACTTTTTAGTCAAATTAAAAAATGGAATAATTTTATCAAATTAGTGTATTGTCATCGGTCCTCATTAAATCTACATAGTTTGAACGAAATCTGGCCGTTTAAAGTGGGTCAAAATCGCACCCAAAGAAGTCGGTTACAAACAAACATACAGGTGAAGGTAATAAAAAGCTAATAAAAAGTCGCTCGTCGTCTGTCTGTTTGGCAGCGTTTTTCTTATAAAGTAAGTAATGGAATTATACGATCTTCATTAACGGAAAGAGTTGGAAACAGGGATGATTTCAATATATATTTTGACCGAAATGGCTCAACTGTAACGATGACTTTCATGCTTGCTAAACCTTATGAGACACATCAACGCAATGTATTTAAAATTGTAAACCTGAAAAAGGCCTAAGGAAAAGTCTGCAAAATATGCGTACCTACGTGTAATACTCACATAGGTACACACTTTTTTGTTTACACATAATTTTCTATTATAAATTATAAAAAGAATGTTTATATGAAAAGCTATATATACTCTTTAACCGACATTATTAATTCTTATCGACATAATTATGTTTGTTACTATGGGAATCAGATACGTAGAAAAAAGAGTATTACAATATATAATTCCAATAAATATTTTAGAAATACGTGCAAGCTAATAAATAGGTCGCAGTGAAGCCGCTTCCGCGTTATCCGACCGTCAAGGAGGCAATTTAAGGTAAACAAGTTAATTTCCCGCAAGATTAATGCTGATTAATAATGAGGTCTGGAGCAGGCCGGTGGGATCTCACCTTTTGTCTTATAGAGGTAAATTTCTGTTTAAAATTTAAACTATATTGGAACGAAGTTCCTTATCGCGCGTTGTGAAAGGGGGCTAGACGGAAAAAAATTCTTACGAAAAGTTGTCACGACACTTTTTGGTATAGTAAGCTACTGTAAGCTGTGCGGCCTGCGCATGTTTCTCTGTCTGTCTCTTTCTCTTTCTCTTATAGAAAGCAAGCCAGATATTTTCATTTCTATTTCGTCTACTGATTGAGTTTATATTACATTATATTTGTTAATAATAAAAAAAATATATTTTTACTTAAAAAAATAAAATTTTATTATAATTCCTTCACTAATTAATCGAAAGGAACTTCGTTCCATCCGGGTGTCCCTTGACACCTCTCAAGTTTTTTTTATTTTTGCTTGGATCGTATTCGATGTTTCAATTTCCGTTGCTAACACTCCCCTTTGAAAACTGTGTATATATTGTAATAAATAAAATCATTACCCTCCTCTTTTATCCGACCGCAGGCGCATTCTCTGTCAGTTATATAGCCTACTACCAAACTAAAACAAAGCCGCTTCCCGCTGTCTGTCCCTATGTACAAATGCTTAGATCTTTAAAACGCTACGGATTTTAATGCAGTTTTGAAGTGAAACTTCTTTATCGGGGTTGTTTTTAAATTTAGTGTAACATTTTTACGTTACGTTACGTTACGCGCCATCTTTTTTATTCCGTTACGCGCCATCTTTTTTCTTATCCCTACCACGCGTGATATTAGATAGATTATTATAGATTAGATTATTAGATAAAGTTTAATAAAAGCCTTTTATTAAACTTTATCTAATTTAACTTTATTTAACCAATTTCTGTAAAGTTGCATATAGTAAATTATTTTTTGAAAAATAACGTCATAAAGAAGTTTCACTTCTTACGAGTGTACGCTCGTACACGCACACATTTTTTTTATAGTAAGAGTGATCCAAAAGGAAGGTGTTTATGTATAAAACATGCATAGTATTGTAGAGGAACACTGATACATATAGATTTTTGACTTTTAGGCTGTAGGTACTAGTTGTAAATAATTTTTAATTTGTGTTTAGTTTTTTTTTTTGTAAATAATACTAACATACATATTTTTTTAAAATAAGGAGTTACTATTAGGGTAAATAATACAATAACAATTATTGATTAAACTACAGATCCACAATGATTTATGTACCTGTATAGAGTAATATAGTACCAATTTGACCATCGGTATTTGCCCCTGAACCTGCCCTCAGCCTGACCTTGCAATCAACCCCAAATTCAATTACAACCCCAGTCACCAGGGGTTGTACACAGAGCCGATAATAACTAGAAATTCAATAATGAATCTAAATACGAGGTCTAATATTTTTAATTTTTTTATCCTCCAACGGCACCTTAACGGCACCAATTCCAATTACATTTTTCACACTGATGTTGTCATTTAGCTTTTAATTTCATTATTTTCTTGTAGATTGGACATATAATGTAGAAATGAGAAATGTATTAAAACTTTCATTTCCATGTAAAAAAACTGACTACTGATTGTAATTATATAAAGGAAATAAAAAAAGTGGATATAAATAAGAAAAAAGACAAACCCGCTGAGTTTCTTGCCGGATCTTCTCAGTTGAGGTCGTTTTCCGATCCGGTGGTAGTGTAAGAAAAAAAAATGTAACTGACAATTTGTAAGTGCCCCGTTGGCCTATACTAAATAAAGACTTTTCATTTCATTTCATTTCACTTAATAAATCATTAATTATTATTATTTATTAACAGACAACATAGCTTTAACCTAATAAAATTCACAAATTTTCTTACATACAATTCAAACGCTATTCAGGAAGAATATCTAAAAGATCTAAATTGGAAAATAAACTTTGTTTCTTGATACCCTAAATACCTTGAAAATAACCTTTCTTAATAACATGAAATTATATCGATATTGGTGCTAACCTTACCAACTGAAGGTGGTAGGAGTGGTTGCACCCACAGTGGTTCTACCTTTATTAACCTAACGATAAGACAGACGAACTACCTGATGGAATGTAGTCACCGTCGCCCATGGACATTCACAACACCAGAGGAGTCGCCAATGCATCGGCTTTGAAGGAGAGCTCTTTTCGCACGATTCTTGAAGAACCCAATGTCATAACGCTCTGGCATTGATGGTCTGGTCCATATTGGATAAAAACCCATGTTCTATGTGAAGATGCTTTTAAATGTCCAAAGGTGGAAAGTACCACATACAATGAGCTGGTCTGCGTGTTCTTATGCTGCTCAACCGGATAAAAAAAATTAAAAACCTATGCTCGTCTTTAGCGAGTGTTATACAGATTTCTATACAAAAATAGCAAGAGACATCTATTAATTCATTAGACTATGTTTGTAGAATGTCACGTGTTATTATGTAATTACAGGTATATTAACGCTTGATTAATGACTAGCCCGCCCCTATGGAGGGGTTGTAGAGAAGTGATCGCAGAGGGGACGTATGTGTATAGTTGCAAAGAACGTTGGTTCAACCGGAAAGGTATCTCTACCACACGTAATTCTAGCAGTTCTTACGTTTCGGTGCGAGGGTGTGATTACCAGCTCAGTTTATTTATTTATTGAAGTGAAACTTCTTTATCGGGGTTAGAAAAAAATTTAGTGTAACATTTTTTCGTTACGCGCCATCTTTTTCCGTTACGCGCCATCTTTTTTTCCGTTACGCGCCATCTTTTTCTTATCCCTACTACGCGTGATATTAGATAGATTATTATAGATTAGATTATTAGATAAAGTTTTAAGATTATTAAATAAAAGCCTTTTATTAAACTTTATCTAATTTAACTTTATTTAACCAATTTCTGTAAAGTTGCATATAGTAAATTATTTTTTGAAATATAACGTCATAAAGAAGTTTCACTTCTTACGAGTGTACGCTAGTACACGCACACATTTTTTTTATTTATTACACCAAAATGTACACTAAGGCATCTTTAGAAAAAAACTGCATGCTTTAATATCAACACTTTAACAAATACATTCAAACTATTATTGATGAAATAATAAAATTACAATACAATAAATTTAAATTCATGAAATAAAATTTTATTAAGTTCAAATATTAAAATGAATTATTATAAAAAATATAAAATTATAAAAACAATATTTTCGAAATACGCATATAGTAAAAACAGTAAATAATGATCAATATGAGATAAAAGACTTGTTCAAGGACTATAAATATATGTATACTTTAAGCGTTCCTTGACGTTACAAGCTTCAGAATTGAGCGTTAAAAACTCATAACTTTGTATAAACAACCGCATAATTAAAAAATAATTCACCTTAAGTTTTAATTTCACCTAGGTCTTTTATAAAAAATGTGTTTTTGATTCGTTTTATTACTTAATTCAAGCAGAAATAACTCAATCCAAGCACTTGTGTATGCTTTAGCTATGACATGGGGGTCTTCAATAAAGGTGCAAAAAGAGCTCTTTTTCAAAACCGGCGATGCTCTGATAACTCATCTGGTGTAGGAAAGCTTAGCAGTAATAGTTACTGTCGCCTAGTTACTACTTTCTATCAAGCAGCCCGTCTGTCTTATCGTTAGGTTAGTTCGATCTTATAAACCCAAGAAATATCGTTAAAACTAGTAGTAAAAAATTTAGCAATTTCTATTTTTAATAATTTGTTTTATAAAGCTCGCGATTTACGATTTTTAAATTTCAATGCGACAAGTTTACGACACAACACGAATGAATGACACTTATGAATTATGAAAGTTTTGTTTAAGTACATAATGACTTACAGGTGAATTTACCAATTAATTAATTAACAATTACTTTGTAAGCAGTAATGAATTAACAATTAGAATATGAATACTCACCGCCGACGCTTCCTCGAATGATTCGTAGCTCATCCGTGCCTGGAGGGTGTCCAGTGTTCTGAAGAGAATGTGAAGTGTGCCAATTACACTGGTCTAGCGTGGTAGACTTACACTAACACCTGATCAATCTCAACAAGAATTTCCCATCAATGGGAACTAAATGAGTTATTAATGACGCTGAATTTAGCCTTATATGAAGGCCAATTTAAACTAACGTGAAAGTGACTAACTACCCTCATTTATTTTTTAATACTTAACAGGTAGTCACGGTATGCGATTTTTGTATCCTTCGCGAATTCGTTTTGCTTCTTTTTTTAAATGTACCCTCATTTAAGAAACTGTTTGAAATTTCAAAACAATGTCTCTTCTACAATATAGTCTTTACCCTTCGAAAGGGTAGCGGTAACAAATGTTTAATTAACCCTTTGCCCTAACAGTTCGTTCCGACAACGCTTCGCTCAGTAATTAGCGTTAATTGGACAATAAAGACTGGTTTGAATTTTGCGGTATTTCAGGTTCAGCTATCAAGAGCTTGACAAATTGCCTACAATTTGCTTGTGTAGTGTTTTAATTTGATTTTGTTTGATAAGATACGCATCAGATTTATATGAGCACACTTTTATATGAGGCAACCATAGGCAACCTTCGTAGTCCTCGGGAGTAGCAACGCATCTATGATTGACTTCAGATGGAATTCATGTTCTATATGAAGTTGCTTACAAATGTCCATGCGTGGCAGTGACCACTTACCATCAGGTGGCGTGCATGCTCGTTTGCTGCTTCAATCAGATAAAAACATAAAAATAAATTGATTCTAGGATATTTTCATGTTAAAACTACACGCCGATTGAACCAAAAAATTGGAATAATGATTTATAAGTTCACATCCAAAGTCCCATATAAAGATTTCTCAAGTCAAGGTGTATCTTAATTCATAAGGCATTTCTATCGTGAAGCAGTTTCTGCGTTCGTATGGGTGCGTATTTATACCGATCAACAGACATTTAGTACGACCTTAGTCAGGAATAGCAACGCATCTATATTGATTTCCGGTAATTTCCTCTGTCATATAGGAAGGCGGTTACCGATTACCATAAGTAGCAACAACCAATAACCATCAGCTGGACTGCATTCAATGTTTTATGAAACATTCAATTTCTACCTTGCAGCGATGACGCTACTCATGTACACAGACCGGTATGATATATGCATATCACACCGGTACAGTAAATTAACTGTAAAAAGTGGCTCATCCTAAAATTTTTATTATTTCCTTATTGTTCTCATATTTACCTACACCTATACTTCACCTCAGGTTGGAAACTAAACTAAAGATTTGTCGAAATGGAAAAATATTTTTTATTACAAACTATATTAATCTTTATTTTTTCTATTTGCAAATGGACGTTTACAAACGTTACAATTTATTTCTACTTCCAGTGGTAGAAAATAATTGTAACGTTTGTAAAATTGTAAAATTGTAAAGTGTAAAATTGTAACGGAACACAATCTAACCTGACATGATCCGGCAAGAAACTCAGCGAGATAATTAAAGACATTCAAATCAACTAGTATAAGTGGATTGAACCCAACTATAAGTATAAAACTCATAAAGCCCCATCAACCCCGGATTGTAGCAAATCGATGGTGGTTATCGATCAGGTGCGCGCACGCAGCGGAACGCCACCTGTGCCACGCTCCGCCGCTGTGACCTGCCGTAATAGATAATTGATTACCGGTGAAATTAATGTTTGAATTCCGTATGACATGTGGCTAGGCTGATTGTGATAAGGTTTTAGCTAATTTCACAGGTTGCTTGCTGCAAATTTCGCAGCGAATTTTAAACTTTCCCTAGAATAGATTGAGCTGAATTTTCAGACAAGTTTGGTTTGGCTGACGATCTTTGATAAGCTCAGTGACTTCGTTTTAAATCCAGCATGGACGACAAAATAGCGGAACAAATTTTTATGACAATCCTTGAAATGACTATCAAACTAAAGGGTTTCCTGACAAGAATACGAGAAATTGAATGATACTAATAAAAGCGTTATTTTTAATTCTTTTAATAGAAATGCTGATTATCAAGTTTTATTTAGATTCTTTTGCAGATTCATTATGTGCCCTGGACATTCTAACTCATCAAATCCAAATGTGTGTGAAATGAACGGGAATCACACACAAACCTAGCAACATCACATTATACATCAAGTTATTAAAAATGACAGAATTATTTATATTCGACTGAATAAAACTGACTTTTGCAAACCGCCGTGATTCGCGGGATGTAAGGTAATGACATTATTACAGTGCAAACCTATTCTTAAGAACTAGAAATATATTTGTAACTGATAGTACTTCATTTATTTTTTAAGATATAGAAGCAAATGAACTTAGAACTTACCATCAGATGGATTGCATGCACATTTACTATTACAATCTACAAAAATCTGTACAAATCCAGCACCAATACAATAGTTGAGCAGTCTCGTCGATTGGCGATTATAACTCATAATTACCGATGTAATAAAGAAATCACTTAAAAATTAATTAAAATTGAATGACAATTGCAATCAGTATGCAAAGGAAAGTGAGTAAAGAACGACTGTCGATCGGAAAGTGTTATCTCAATAGTCATTCCAGCTTGTGAATTGTGCTTTCGCTGTTAAACTGAATTTATTATTTACTTCTCAACTCATTTGTAAACGATATGTTTGCCCAATTGCCGGTAGTCTTTGGTGAAAATTCATTTCTTATACTATTCGAGAATCAAAAGGACAGGCAGTCATCCGGTGGTAAGTGGTAACTGTCGCCTATGGACATCGGTGAGCAACTTAAAATAGAACATGGGTTCTACCTGAAGTCAATCACAGAAGCGTTGCTACTCTTGAGGACTATGATGATCGCCTCATATATAAGTATGCTCGCAACCACACCCTTCCCTCGAAACACAAGAAATGCTTCACGTTGGAAATGGAGATGTGGCGGTGGTACTTCCTTGGTCGAACTACACTGGTTCTACCACTTGTAAATCTGTCGATCACAAATGTATTGTTACTACCGATGACTAAGGGGCTCGCCTCATATGAAAGTGAACCGGAAACCACACCATTCCACGGAAACGCAAGAACTGCTTCACGCTGATAATAAGTGTGGTGATGGTACTTCTCCGGTTGAACTACACTGATTCTACCACCTGGCAAAATGATTGTTTTGTCTAAATAGTTGCTAAAGGAGTCTTGTAACTTTTAATCAATAAATATTATAATATAACACTATAACACACAATATAACTGATAATTTTAGATTGTTGTCTTTTAGACGAAACGAAGTCCGCCGGGTCTGCTAGTGCATAATATTTACATACCATAGTTGATCATGTGAAGAATTCAAAGCTGTAAATCCTGTCGTTCAAATAAGTGTTGTTTCCCGGGCGGGTGGAAGTGCTGAGCAAACTACAATCGATACCACCCTTGGCCACGTAACGCGATACCCTGTGGTCGCGGCCCCGCTCGGATGCGGCCGTTACCTCACATCTTGCCCTGTTCACCATCAATATGTCATTAATTATGAACATAGAGTATATTATAATGGTTGTAACTCGTCTATTGGGAAGACCGAGGTTCAAATTCTAGGGACCTCTGATATTTTTACAATAATGTGCATGTCAACGCGACACCACATATTTATGAAAAACACGTTGCAGAAATTGATTATTTTTGTTAGTTTAAAGATTGTTTGTTTATTAAATTAGTTGTTGTTTGTTTATTAAATTAGCAATATTTAAAAATTGTTTGTTTATTAAATTAGCAATATTTAGTGATTTTTAGAATTGTAATTTAGTCTACCCTCCGTAAATATGTTATTGTCACCTAACGTGATATTATTATAAAAGGTAAGCGACAGCCGGAATTAAAAGATTCTTGTTTAACCGTCGAAGCGACCGGACCTCCTCAATTGTGAATAAATCGAAGAAGAATAACTCCTGTGTTTTACTTGAAATCTTCAAGAATGGACAGTAATGGAGACTCCTGGCCTTCCTGGCGTCACGCGTCCACTTCGCTATGTATGCATAATATGCCGAATAACTTTCATACGAGGCGACCGTCTTAGTCTTCAGTAGTGGAACGCATCTGTGAATGATTTCAGATATAGCCCTAGTTCTTTATGAAGCTGCTTACAGATGTCCATGGGTGGCAGTGACCACTTACCACCGAAGAATGCATGTCCTTTTGATTCTCCAATACCTAGTATAAGAAATGAATGTTCTCCAAAGGCCGGCAATTAGGTTAAACGCGCTTTTGTTGGTTCAATTTTATAAGAAGAGGTCACTTTGTCCAATTTTACTAACAGTAAAGTAATAAATTTATGTAGAAATTCACAGTAACTTTTATTAAAAGTCAGAATTCTTGTTTTTATTATTTACATTTTATATCTCCGTAGTTTTATCATATGTTTAGATACAATTACACCTTGTATCTAAACATATGATAAAACTAATTATGATTTTACTGTACCGCAGAATCCAAATTATAATGCTTTAATCTAGCTTGGATTTGTGTTTAAACTAGGTTATTGTTGTGGCGTCGCTCGCGTCGGTCACGTTTACCACGGCAGGTAACGATTATCCTATGTCCTAATCCAGATCATATTACCTGATAGATTTTTGTGCCAAATCTCAAAGCCAAAGCCAAAGTAAGAGCATAGTACCTATTTTTTACGTGAAAGGTAAAAAGCACACATCACTTCACAAACTTTCACATTCATAATATGAAATAAGTCTTATATTAAAATTCTATGGTTTTTATCATATCAATTTCATAAGATGTTAAATATAAATAGGGTTATTGTAATGTTAGGTGTACGTATCGATTATAGCCGATACAAAGCGGAGAGGCTGGCGAGCGGAATGCACAGTTCATAGTCCATTCTGCAGCCTGTGTGTGCTGTGACCATACATTTTGTTAACGGGACACTTGCTTGTATGCAACGGTCTGTGAACTGGTAATAATAATGTAACTTATTAAAAAATAGCAGTCATAGGGTCATTTGAAACTTGCCCTCTCGATCGATAGCTTCAAGGTACCCAGGCACGAGTCACTGATTTTTCTAAAAATATGTGCGTATTACAAATTGATTACCTATCACTACTTTCGATGAACGAAAACATCGTGAGGAAACCTACACACTCGAGAGTTCTTTAAAAAAAAAGATTCTCGGAGGTGTGTGAAGTCAACCAATTCACACTTGGCCAACGAGGTGAACTATGGCCTTTCATTCTGAGAGAAGACCAATGCCCAGCAGTGGGACGATAATGGGTTGACGACTGAGTCATAGGGTCTGCCGATAGAAGTAAAAATATTAACATTATTCACTAAATCATTTAAACAATCCATAGTCCCGGATAGATATCGAATAATTATGAATACGTCACAGCATGTCGGTGACGCTAATCCCTAAGGTTTTTCTCTACCAAAATTCGTTCAATCAGTCCCGATGAGTAGCAGACCATTTGCAATTGATTTCAGATAATCTTTATTCTATATAACATTGATTTAACATTTCCATGGATGGAATAGAGTTAACATTTCCACTTATCATCCTGTATGCTAGTTTCCTTATTCTAAGCTATATAAACGGCGTGTAAAACAAGTATTTCAGCGCAACATATTTTTAAAAGTCAGCGCTAAGCTAACAAAATATTAATACGAGCTTTCAGTTTGATAATAACAAGCGTTTTTCGAATCAAAATGAAATATGAAACAGTTAATAAAATAATGATGTAGGTACATTATTGTTCATTTTAAAACAAAGCTAGAATTAAAGCTTTAATGTACAAACTGGTTATAATTAAATAGTATTTTATTAGTATTTGTTATTGTTAATCTCGTCGTTTTTGTTATAAATTGTTTATTTTTTTCATTTTTTGAACGTAGCATGAAAAACTAAAGGTACACACACAAGTGCACAAGACGTGACTGAATCGGCGAGAGGCCTGGAACGGCATGATCACCTTCTGCGAGGACGTGATGTCAGCGAAGGAAGACGCCGAAAGGGCCAGAGAGCGCGCTGAACCCTCTCGAAAAAGGGTCCGCCGCGGCCGCCGGTAACGGCACCCTGTAGTTCCGGGACCAGAATAGGGCTACGGCATCCCCTGCCTGTCGTAAGAGGCGACTAAAGGGGCTTCCGGGGTTGCGGGCGGTTAGAGTGGGAGGTCAACCCTTCAGTCAGGTAATCCCGGGAAGGACGGCAGTATGTGTGGTCGCATACTGTCGCAAAGACTAGACGGAGCGGCGGTCCCAGCCGCCCATCTGGGAGGAGCCCGATGGGGCAACGCTCGGAGGATTCCGGTTGAAGTCGTTTCGAGATCCCGGAGTCCTCCTTTTTAACGCCGAGGACGGCCACCGGGAGGGTTTAAGTGCGGTAAAAATCCCACATAACCCTGCGTCGCTCCCACGGCGACGGGTATCTTTTGAAGGTTTCCCCCTCGACAACAAAAAAAAAAGACGCGACTGAATGTCAAAGCGTTTTATCACAAATAAACCGCAAATATAATCATAATCATAACCATTGTTGCATAAATATGGTACTACATAGAATGTTGTACAATTATTTCAATCATTTTCCACCGGGTAAGGTATGCCAGTTTAGTTTTTTCACAAAAATATTTTTATATTTTAGGTGCAATCTTAAATACCAAAGTATAGTTACAAACCGACCAATATACAAAAAATACGGTCCAACATTATTTCAAAAGGTATCCTCGCATAACTTATATATTTAATGGCACAATTGTGTAGCTACCTTAGTTCTTAACATACACGTACCTATTTAGCACCTTAAACGTATCTTAGATTTAATAGATACGATTAATGAATTAGTTTACTTTATAAATTACAAACAATAAAAACCTTCGCGTGTTGCCGTTTAAATGATTGCGTGTTTAATTTTAAAACAAATACGCTCTAATAATATGATCACATAAATAACTAAAACAGATTATAAAAAATACAACATTAAAAATGGCTGAACTTTTTCAAATAACAAAAGAATACGATTGCTAAACGTGTGGCCAGCGTATGCAGAAATTCTTGTGCAAATTCCGAACGGTTTACACCGTAATTAGACAAAGTTCCATGTGAGTAAAACGTGAGCACAACTGTGGAACCCTGACTCACTGAGCGCGTCAGCAAGGACGTTCGAAAATGACTCAACTCGCATCTTGTCAACCTGACAGCGCGGGAAACCTGTCGATAGAAACCCAATTATTCTCAATTTAAAAAATAATTAATCATCTATCCAGCCAGTCTTTCTTAACTACAAGTTACAAGTCTTAACAAATTTAAATATGATTTGTAGTCAAAAATATATGTAAGTATATAGGATTCCGTGACATTTACTTTCTGCCTGCGATAACACAGTCTTAGACATTTTAGTTATAAGTAACTGATTATATAGTTATAACATGGTCAAGTAAAGTGAAAAGAGTTGCTTAAAACCTTTTTCACTAAAAAAACACACAAATATGCCGATTTCGTTAAGTTAGATTAAACGTCAGTTTAATAATATAGTATGTATACCAGCATCAATTTTAATATATTTTTAAACTGAGGAATAGGCACGAATACTCATAAATTCGCAATAAAAATCGAATGAGCGGATTTGTATCTGAGTCGTGATGAAACCAGCCACGCCGTTTGTATGACGTAAACGGAAAAATCACCCACTGATGCTATTAGGTCAGTACCAGCTATTTTTATCTATTCTGGACTTGAATTAGTTGTATGTGTATTTTTTCTTGGTTGCGTCAAGGAGGTGATATTTTACAAGCGTATGTATGTAATTATGTATGTACCTATATCCATTTCTTTGCCACGCGGTACAACCCAAACGGTTTGACGGATTGTCATTAATGACACGTTGAGATCGACTCAATTTGCAGAGTGACATATTATTTTTAAATATAGCGTCTGTGATCGGAGAAAAAGGGGCGTGAATGATTTTCTTGATTTTCATAACAATACCGTATGGCCAGTTATATACAAAATACATTGACATAAAAAAAACAATGTGTTTCCTCATCGTTTTAATAGAGTTTAAAACTGAAAAATGCATATCTTCTAAACTTATAGAATTGAACAATTGGTGACCCAGAAATGTTTTTTTTTTCTAACCAGTTTTTTTGGCATTTACAAATTAAAACTATTCCGGAAATAGCAAGCTGCATTATAATATCTTCTCGGGATTCTATCTATATCCGCTTTTTGGTGAAAATGTGCATTGGAATGTCTTGTCATCGAGTGATTCATACGAGGAGATTACACAAGGCGAAAATGTCGCGCGGGAAATTACCTAATAGGATTATAATTGAGTAATAGATACGTGTGATAAAAGTACTCTTTACATGTGACGAAATTATGTCGAATACTTTAGATAAGAAGGAGAAAGAGAAAATAAATTTATTATTATAATTAACTACTCTGAAGTTTATTTGCATGACACACGCAAATAAAATGTTGATTAAATTTGGTTAGATATGGCTTTATGAGAACTTTTGATTTAAAAAATGCATGTATATTTTTATATTGGTGAATTGATTATATAGCTATCTAAATAAAAAATCTTAAATAAACTAAAATTCAAGAAAATAACATTTGCCGCTCATTTCTGTAATATTATTACGATTAAATATTATTATTATTATACAAAAGCTCATATCTATGTTAGATCCTTCAAATACGATTTCTTCTACAATAGTTGGGGTTGTCAAAAATTTCACCGTTGTAGCATTTGTCTGCTTTTTCATACAATAATTATTTATTGTTAAACTCTGTATGCAATGGAATAAAAATAATAAAAAATGTAATGTCACATACTTGCAACTTCCCGCCAAAAGTACTTTTCTTTTTTATCGGCGGAAATATGCTTTGGAATGCAACAAGGACAGCCATATGATTCATGAATAAATTATAGTTTTTTGAATTATGCATTTTAATACCCGGATAGACATACTCAAGTACATTTTCCTAGATAAACAATTTATTGGTTTCGCCATAATTTTGAATGTCTAATTATGCTATTAAAGCAGTAACATTACCGGGTGGTAAAACCAGTGTAGTTCGACCGAGGAGTTACCACGTTGTGTTGCGCTTATTTTTAGAAAACTCTAATATATAATGTACTAGGTTATTCCTGCGGTGTCGCCCGCTTCGCTCAACTGTACGCTCATGAATAATACTATGTGTTAATCAAACATTATGTGCGCCAAATTTCAGATAAATTAGAGGGGTAGTTTTGGATTGAAATTTAACAATAAATTTGACATTTGACAATATTTAATGAGTATGCGGTTATTACTATAGTATTCAGTTTTTTCCTAAAATATTTGTATTTATATTTCCTATTTCAGTTTATTATAAAAAAGAAATGTATAACAGATAACGTAAGTTTTCGATTTATTTTATTTGATAATAATGTTATTTGAGATTATTAGAAAAAGAAAATGTCTACAAATGCCGTAGTTCGTCATCGTCATCATTCAAATTAATCCCGAACATCCTACTTTTTAAAGTCAATTAATAAACATAGGTACGTGTAATATAATGACAGTGCAGACTATTTATCAAAATGTTTAAACTGTGAACAATAGCTAGTAGGTAATAGAAATTCCTTTATATACTTTTTGAATTGTCCATCTGTAAGTCTGTTTGTGAAATTCCTGCATTTAATTTAAACAATCAATGTAACATATTGATAATCCTTGAGGTAACATTTAGTCTTTATTGCATTAAAATTATCGATTTTTCTATCTCTATTATATAAAAATAATTAAAATATAAATGTATTTTTCACTTTTTTACACTGCGAAGCCTTACCTACAAATAAATATTAAATTAAGTACGGAACCTACCTATTACAAACGTCACCTACTTCAAACACTAAGAGCGGCGTGCATTTGCTAAAATGCATCTGTATTCATAATTACCGGACAGATGCAGAAACGGTGGTTGTCATTACCGGAACGTGTGGTTAGTTCTGCCATTTCGCTGCCGGACCGCTGCACCGGTAATCATCCGTTTTGGACTGTATAAAGTTATAATTTTAAGGTCTCTTTGTGAGGTCCTAACGAATGCTGCACGTAATCTAAGCAGGTGCTACGTTGCTGTTTATGAACTAGGTTAAACCTGCGGTTTTGCCCGCTTTGGTCGTGCTTACTACAACCTCCCCTGGCGTCAGGTACCTACCTGAAGGTTGAACGTTGAAGGTTTCCCCCTCGAAACCAAAAAAAAAGTAGTTCCTGCGTGAAAGAGTAACAAACACATACATCCCCACAAATTTTCGCATTTATAGTTTAAATATTTAAATGTAATGTAGACTTTAAATCTTCAAATATAAATTTCTTCACCTGTACAGAAATTGCATAAGTTTTATTACAGTCCATTCTTATATGTTTCAATCGTATTTACCATGTCTCTCAGTCCCCGTGGACTATATGTACGTGGGGTACAACCACATGGTAGCTATATGTACGACATATATGTACATATAGCTACCATTTTTTTAACATTGCCAACACATGCACACATAATAAAGTCATTAAACTGACAAACCGTGCATATAAGTATAGTAAAAAATAGTAACTCCATAAGCTTAAATATACCTATCTTTAAATAATTCTTGCGCAATAAGGTGATATAAATGGGAAATTAACAATAAGTCATCTCCACCGCACTACGTGTGAGGAAAAAGGTATTGTCACGTGAAAAAATGGTTATGTACGAGTAATTTGTCATAGATATTTGACCGAATATACTGCCTTATACGATCGTGTTCCCACTATTATCCCAATTTTAAATACAATGTCATCTGAATGAGGATTTATTCCTCTACGTTTCGGTTTGCACGCCCGTTTTTTCCACGTACGTGCAAGATGACCAATGAGCTTCCTCTTAAGGTATTCCCGGAGCGTTATGACATGGGACTCTTTAAAAAAGGTGCGAAAAGAGCTCTCCTTCAAAGCCAGTGATCCATTTGCAACTCCTATGGTGTTGTATGTCTATAGGCGACGGTGGCTTATTTCCAACTGCCTTATCGCCTGGTTCAAATATCAAAAAAAAAAAAAAAAAAATTAGAACAACTATTTGAATTTTTGAAACTGGCCTAGACTCAAATCCGGAGACAACTGACATTAACGAGGTACTGTAACCATATCGCTGAACTCGTGAAGCAGTCCTTGCGTTTTGGTGTAAAAGCGTGCGTATGCTTTACATATGAAACGGCCACCTCGGTAAACTTTCTTACAGATATGAAATGAAATGTCTTTATTTTGCATAGGCCTTCGGGGGCGCTTACAAATTATCAGTTACATATTTTTTTTACACTACCACTGGATCGGAACACGACCTCAACTGAGAAGATCCGGCAAAAAACTCAGTGTTTTTGCCTTTTTTCTTTGTATATCATTTTTTTTTTATTTGCCACCTTGTTTTTACATGGGTAACAAAAGTTAGCTCCAGTATCCATATCCATAGATGACACTGTTCACTCACCATCAAATCTGTACACTCGCATGCTACGTCATTATAAAAATGCCATATTTCCCCGAATCATTTAGTATTAGAACTCAACGAGGGTAGAGTATATGGCCCCGGCGCCTCGCACGTGCCCGTCGATTGTATGATTGCCGCATTATCTGCATGATTGCTTGATTGCAACCACTCTGCCACTTCCTCCACAGCTCTTGGGTACAGGCGAATTATATTTAAATAACAATAACATGATAGGAACTTTTTATACGTATAGACTGTTAGTATAGATAGTATATAACTGATAGGTAGTAAATAACTGAGCTAGAGTACAAAATACAATGTAGAAAATAATACTTACAAATTGCGTAGAAAAACAAGAAACATATTTATAAATCATATTCTTATAAAAAATAACATAACATACAGGTAAGCTCAATTATTTCGCTACATTTTCTAAGGAAAACCCATCCTCTAATTATACCTACTGATCTCATAGCGGCACTATATGCGTCCTAAACGAAAATAAAGAATGATTCTATCTTCCTACGCTCAAATTAGGCCAAATTTTCAGTGACCTGTCATGACACACGCTTGATTCAACCGACAAATCACCGGCGTTGATTCAGTATGCTAAACTGTTACGTTTTAAGATTATCGTCTGAATTATTGCATCAGATTACTCATTGGCGCCGTGTCTGTCTTGAACAGCACTATTCCGTCTTGTGGATGCTGTAGGAGGAGTCTAAGAGGTCATGAGATACAGCAGCTTCTCCATTGTAACAACATACGGTCAACAACACGCTTGCCAGTTGCGGTTACATTGCCAATTTTTTTTCATCTGACTAAAGTAGCAAACGAGCATGCGGTCCACCTGATGGTAAGTGGTCACTGCCGGACATCTGTAATCAACCACATACACAACATGGGTTCCATCTGAAGTTAATTACAGATGCGTTGCCACTCCCGAGGACAATGATGGACACCCTTCTATCGAAACGCAAGAAATGCTTCACGCTAGAAATAGGTGTGGCGGTGATACTTTCCCAGTCGAACTACACTGGTTCTACCACCTTGAAATGAGGACTATGCCCAACGGTGGGCAACTAAGTCACACTTTTGATTTACTTTTTGCCTAGATTTTATATATAGTTATTTTATTTATTCATATTCTTGATGAGTTTGTCTATTGAATATTTTAATTAGGTAATTTAATTGACTTTCTTATCACAAATATTAAAATAATACCTACGCGTTATAATTAATTAATTAATTAATTAATCAAGCATTAAGTTTTTCGTCTCTATTTCGCTAAACATTGCAATTTTTATTTCCTTGTAGCGACTATCAGGTGGACTGCGAGCTCGTTTGTCACCTCAATATTACAAAATAATAATGTTATAAAGAAATATTGTCTTATAATATTGTAAATGCAAGGGTTTAGGATGATGTATGTGTGTTCTCGGTCATTATGTGTGTGCCAGTTTTCGCTGAAATTTGACACACACATAATTTATGACTGAGAATAAAATATATACATAGGATGCTCATTACTTTAGTAGGCGACTGATGGGAGAAAAGCTAGTAATCTTATTCATACAATAGATATAAAAAGCAAGCACGTTCATTAATGAACGCACACTATAATTACTATTGCAATATCCTCCATATACGTACTAAGGACATTTCATGAATTAAATCCACAAATCAGAGCAATATTGACGTAAGAGGAAAATGGTCGGCCTCGCATACGCTGGACGTCAGCACAACTTTATCGACGTTATTCATAGTTGGCAGAATTTCTCTTTAAGCTTTACACAAATAGTGTTTATCACCGCTTAAAGGTTTAGGGAAATACCTGATCAATGGTAATTCACCCTAAAGCATGTAAAAATACTAACTGGAGGATTTTTTAAGTAATAAGTTCTAATTATATAAACTCACTAATTTCAATGATATTAAAAATGAAGATGGTAGAGCTCTTCATGGTCCGGCTCTGACGACCCACGTTGCGCAGCGATTACCATAACGGTCTAACGCGCGATGGGTCCTTGGTTCGAATCCCGGCCAGACAGGTATCTGAATGATGAGTTTAGATTCCTGTTCTTGGTCTGGGTGTTTGTGAATTCGTCTTGTATGTGTCCATGGTACCCACGACACAGGAGAAAATCCTACTGTGGGGCTATGAGTGTAACAATTGTGTGAAGGCTCTGGACTTTTTTTATACGAATGAAAGTAGCACGCTATCCACCTGATGGTAAGTAGCCACTACAGCTTATAGGTATTTGTAGACAACTTCGGGTTTTCTGACGCCAATTATAGATGCACTACTATGCTGGAATACTAAGGTCAGCTCATATGAATGTAAGCCTGCAACCACACACCTCTACCGGAACGTAACTGCCTTACGCTAGAAATAGGCGGTACCTCGCAGGGGAAACCATATATATTTTTACAGGTGGCAGAACCATTGTGGATCGACTGGAAGGGTGTGGTTGCCGGCACACTTTGTTATGAGATGACCATCTTAGTCCTCCGAAGTAGCAATGCATCTGTGATTGACTTCAGGTGGAACCCATGTTCTATATAGTTGATTACAGATCTCCATCTCTTCCAGATCGACAGTGACCACTTACCATCAGGTGGACTGCATGCTCGTTTGCTACTTCAATCAGATAAAAAAAATCTACTACCACCTTATAAATGACAATTAGGTTGATGGCATGCTCGCTTACTACTTCTATAGTAGATATGAAATGTGATGGTGGCACAACTGCAGTGGAACTGCAATGAGTGCTACCTCGGTGAACAAGAGGCGTTTAGTTTAGGAATGTACCTAAGATCAGATTACAAAAAGTTGACAAAGTTTACAAAAACTTACAAGGCGACAAATAGTTTTAATTTATTTATTGCAGGTTTAATATATTTAGACTTAATTTTATTTAAAATCTTATTAGTTACACAATTTATAATTTTTGATTATGTGCTACTAACATTGTTTTACATTTTACACTTAAACCGAGTATATGAATCCATTGTAAGTAAACTAATGTTAACCCAAAATTAATGAATTCTGAGCGATGTGCACTCACTAATCTCATTAATATTATAATTATGAAAGTTTGTGAAGATGTATCTGTGTTTATTAGTCTTTGATGTAAAACTATTCCATTTCGCTGAAACTTTATTTTATACTTTAGATTTTCATTAAATTGGTCAAACAGACCAACGGAACCACGGGAATATGCTAGTAAGTAATAAAAAGCAGTGATAGCCTAATGGTTGAAACTTGCCCTCTCGATCGGGAGGTCCGAGGTTCAAACCAGCACTGATTTTTCAAAAAAAAAACTATGAGAGAATTTCAAATTAATTATCACTGCTTTTCGGTGAAGGAAAACATCGTGGGGAAACCTACACACCCGAGAGTTTAAAAAAAGTTCTCGGAGGTGTGTGAAGTCCACCAATTCGCACTTGGCCAGCGCGGTGGACTATGGCCTATAACTCTCTCATTCTGAGAGAAGATTAGCCCAGCAGTGGGACAATAATGGGTTGACGACGAATAAAAAGGCACGTGTTATGGAAGCTATTACCTGATTTCTGCGTCTTCGTGAAATGGCATAGTTACTTACGAACTAAAATCATGCAAAACCAAAACAGATGTTAGCAATGAATTGCAACAACAAGCACACATAACATTTATCACTGCATTTCATTTACTAATAATAAGCTTAATCTTACCTGTTTTATTTTGAAAACCTGTAAAATGTTCTTCATACAAATGCCAAACAGATGTTAACTGATTAACAATGTTTTACATAACAATAGACATTACTCCATATAACATCTTGTTTCGAAAACAAAACTTATCTTTTACCTTTAAGATAAACGTAATTGGTAGCAACTATCTTAAAGCCAAACAGATGTTTTACGACTTTACCAAATTAAATGAGACAAACGAAAGCCGCTACCTTGTTTAAAGGAAAGCTTATCGCAACTTACCTGTTATCCTCTGAAAACCAAAACAGATGTTTAGACTAAGGCTAAGCAACTCTCTCCGGAAATCACAATATCCTTAAATATTTTTAAGTCTTATTCAACCAATATCACAATATTTGGAAAAAATTATTACTATTTGCTAGCGTTCATCCACACAATAAATTGCAAGTAGGTATTGGCAAAACGATAATAAAGCCTGAGAATAATTAGATAATAATGGAATAGTAGAATAGTGGTTGAAATCAAAGCTATTGTTCTTAATTGAATGATTAAAAATATATTTATAATCCATATGTTCACGTAACTCTCGACAACCCATTATTGTCCTAGAAGACCCGTGGCCAGCGCACAGGTCTTCTCTCAGAATGACAGACTTTAGGCCATAGTCCACCGCGCTGGCCAGGTGCGAATTGGTGGACTTCAAACACCTCCGAGCACTTTCTTTTTTTTTAAAAACTCTCGGGTGTGTAGGTTTCCTCACGATGTTTTCCTTCACCAAAAGGCGGTGATAATTAATTTCTAATTTGTACATGAATCAGTGGTGTGTGCCTGGGTTCGATCCTCGGATCTCCCGATTGAGCGGGCAAGTTTCAACCATTATCACTGCTCTGTTCACGTAACATTTAGACGCTACTTCCGTATAATCAGTCTACTAATTATTAAAAGGTAATGCAACATAAATTTACAGTATTTTTTAAAGCCAGTGGAACCGTGGACCTTTTGGTCACATGTAATCCTCAATATACCCGCTTTGAAGGATGTTTGTTTAGAATTCCTATATTAGTATTTATCTACATTTTAAACAGAACTCATATGTAAAATATCTTAGCAATAAGTTTAGTAATTTAAGCTGTTTCACTTCATCAGTACCTACGTATTTTAAACGTAGGTATTAGAATGTCTAATGTAGTAATTCGTTTGTGATAAAAAAAATGTAATGGGTCAGTGAGTCAATTGCGTATTACATGTATTTATTTAAAAGTAATGAAACCGTAAGTTTACCAGTAATTTTTGTAGGTGGTAGAACCACTGTTGTTCGACCGGGGAAGTACCATTTCTACGCCACCTATTTCTAGCTTAAAGCAGTTCTTGCGATTCGTTGGAAGGGTATGGTTGCCGGCACACTTCTGTATGAGGCGACCATCTTTTTCCTCTGAGGAGTAACAACCCATGTTCTATATCACACTTACCATCAAGTGGAATGTATGCTCGTTCGCTACTTCAATTAGATAAAAAAAAGTAACTAGGATTTGAACATTTCTCAGCGTGTAAACTGTGAAGCATGGATTTCTTCATAATACATTTAAACGAACATAAGATTTGTTACTAAAACGTAAACAAAATTAAACGTCTCCAATAAAAACAAAACTTTAAACAATGCTAACGCAATTGAAAATTGTATTCTATAGTTTATCAACGTAGAGTATGCCAACGTAATGTTTCATTCATAAACTGCATGAATGCAGCGATAGTAAGCCTACGCAGTACTCGCTGACCAATTCATTCACCAAACATTTCCTAGAATTACAACCCAACACCTATTTCTCAAAGATTTTTTTCGTCACAGATACAATTTATTGTTCTAAGTATCAATGACTCCTTTCCTGCGTACGCTATTTGTTCTTTTATTTTTTTCCATAGACACACAATAGATTTAACACTTGCTTGGCATCCAGCCAATTGACTATCACTAAATCCTCTTGTTCTACTTATATTTGGCGTGTGAACCAAGTTTAAAATATTTTTTACGCTATTATTTCGTCACGTACAGAAATATTTATACAATTAAATAGAAACGTGGATCGGTATATTGCCCTCCTATTTATATTCTACGATGTTTACCACTATTTTAAGCGAACTTTCTCGTTGCATCCGTTTATTTGTAAAAACAAAAACACTACAATTATTAGTTTTAAAACACACATACTTGTCTATATAAATTTCTATACAGAGATCCTGCAGAGATCGCAATTCAATTGCCCATTTTTAAAAATTACACCACACAATCACCTGCCGGGCATCGCGATTATTACGTCACACGTATTGTCGAATATACCTGAGTAATTATGTAATATTATAATTTATGTATGTATTTTGTTTTTAGAACTTATTTGAAACTTTTACAGTAATGAAGGATTCTGCAATTATTATTTGATCGTAAAGGACTTGTAGTATGAACTACGCTATACAAGTCTAAAACATAGAGTCCAGACTCTACATTTTAGTTTTTAGAAACACCAATGACCACCAGTATTAAAATAAATCTCTAAATTATATTTCAGCAGTAACAATGATAAATAATCGTTAAATGTTACATCCAAAAGCAAACTGAATTCTATATATAGGAACGGAGTGAAAAAAATATCACACTGTAATACGCGTTACGGACATTGTTTACGGAAATTGTAAGTCGTTTGTAATAGTATTTTCGTCCATCAGTTCAATGTTATATAATATTATTAATTATTAATGTTTTGCATTTTAAGTTGCACCTTGCAATGTGTTTCGCAATGATAAGTAAAACCATAAACAATTATTTATCGTTTTGAAAAACGTAATAAAGACATGCTAAGGTTGATATTATGTAAACCTGTAGTATCTGTGGTACCTTTCTGTAGTCTTTTCCGTAATATGTATAAGGCGAAAGAAATTAGATAATCATATATTCTCCTTAAAAGATTTTTTCTATGATGGATCACCATCTAAAAATGTTTTTATTGCTCTAATTAGACGCTTCGTGCTCTGAATTTATATTAGTTCTTCCTTGTTTATGAGATAGCTTGATGCAATAATTACGATGTTTGAAGAATGTAACGCATTGACGATAGGCATCAATTGAATGCTAGCTTAGGTGACCTTAGGACGTATTTTTATTGTCTGATACGATATAGTCATCCTTAATGTGCATTAAGACTGTTTACTACTTAACATGTTAAACATTGTTAAATTATTGAAAAAAAAACCCGGCCGCTTAAAAACGATTATCTAAACGATATCTTTACTTTGATAGTTTTTAGGCAGTCCGTAATTTAAAATTTAACTTTTTTTTTATCTGACTGAAGTAGCAAACGAGCATGCAGTCCACCTGATGGTAGGTGGTCACTGCCACAGTAGTAGTGGACATTGACATCTGTAATCAACTTCATACAGAACATGGGTTCCATCTGAAGTAAATCACAGATGGGTTGCTACTCCCGAGGACTATGATGGTCGCCTCATGTCAAAATGTGCCGGCAACCACACCCTTCTATCGAAACGCAAGAAGTGCTTTACGCTGGAAATAGGTGTGGCGGTGGTACTTCCCTGGTCGAACTACACTGGTTCTACCACCTTGAAACTACACTGGTTCTACTACCTTGATTATTTATGTTGGCGTTCAATAAAATAAATACTGTGTACTGTGTAGTCACTTACTACATTATTTATTACGAGGGCATTATAAAAATATACCAAGAATATGAAAATATTTCTAAAACTACAAAATTATCTTTGCATAAGTAGAGCTTTATAGAACTATTTTTGCTCTTAACCATTTTTGTAAGTAAATAAACAAATCTCATTGAGAGACCAAATGTATTAGTTATGGCGGTTGCGCTCGACCCAGATATCGTAGGTAATAACTAGGTGGTGTCGCAAGCGAAACGCCCAGCGGTACGGTCGTCATCTTTTATCATTTTAACACAGACTTTACATTTTAATTGTATAACTCAAATAGAATTACACAATACCCGTGCCAATTTTTAGTTTAATAGAAATAGTAATATAATAAAATATATTGGTATAATGAATTACCTTTGACGGTTGACCCCGGCGAAATAAATCGAGAAAGTATTTTTTGTTAATTATTCACAAAAAGAATTAAGGTGTATCATCAACAACATACATCCACAAATAAAGATTAATAAAAAAGAATCGATGCATGCAAAAATAATCATAAAATCGTTTGGATATTTATGAAACTAACTAAAATTTTTAATAATATTGTTCTTTATTAATAGGCATTTTTTTGCAAAAACATATTTTAAGGTGCAATGTACATATGCTAATTGTTAACCTTATGACTCACCACGAAATGTTGCTTAGTGCGACAAGTCTTTTACCATAAGCGTCGTCCGTGCGTTCACCATAACTATGTAATCTTTCAACCATGTATAAACCATGTACCTTTAGCACGTTTCAATAGCATTCATAGATTACAAGTTATGTGTGTATATTGACTAGTTGGAAAATTAGCACTTTTTCACGTAACAGCATTAACAGTCCGTTCGGTTTGCCCCAAAAACTGAAGGTGACCTCTTAAAGCAACGCGATTGTTATCATAGACCCAGATTAAACGATAATCGTATTATATGGTCAGCTGGCATGCGACGCTAGACCTGACCGTGAAGAAATTTGGTGTAGCAGAATTGCAGTTAACGCAATGCGGGTCCCATGGTATTTTCATCATAATATTCGTTGCAACCGGCTTTTAAATTCTACTGCTGTAGATATTTGCTGCTGTGTTTTTAAAAATATTTCTAGAATAGTCGCCAGTGCCTGGCCAACCTTAAGAACAATTCTTTTGAACCTCTTTTGATAACCCCATGTCATACCGAGACTAACTCAGGAGGAAGCTCATTCCACATCGTACACGTTCATGGTAGCAGAGAGCGTGCAAACCGAACGGTGGAGGACAGCCACGAGTTCAGATGATGCAGAGATAACATCATCATTTGAGTCATCACTCATAGAGGAAGAATGATGATAAGAAAGTTGCTCGAGTAATCTCTTAAAACTGGTAGAACACACAAAGGGAATCTATGTCCCTCCGCAAATCTCTGGTAGCGTGATCACTGTAAACATATAGATTACCATAGATTGATGGTTACAGCATAAGCTGTTCGTTTTACAGAAGTTTATACGACTAAACGACCAAATAATATGAGAAAAAAATAGCTGTAAGCATTTATTCAATGATTACGGTTGTAAACCAAATTGTTTATTAATTACTGATATATTCGTGTTGATTTTATTGTTATAATTTTTCATTATTTTAGTAAAAATAATAGACCCAAAAAATAATAAATTCTGTCAACATCAAATATTAGTTAGTATTTTGATAAAGTAGATATATATTTTTAAAATGATATTTAATTTAAAAAACAATTTTCAAATCACTTTAATCTTTTAATTGCGTTATCAAAAAAGGTCAGTGGTTATTACCGATACTATATACTATTGTACGGGGAAATTGTTTGGTTTGTTATATTATTAAGCTATCTAAATAGTTAAAATCGTTTTAACCATATTATTGGCGACCCTAGCAAGGGACTAGGAAAACTCGATACTCCCACGTACTTCCTGCAATATGGAGGAAGTGAAGTCATCGATGCCACATTTTGAATATCATAATCCGAGCATTATAATAAAATTTACTTTAATTTGCAAAATCGATGTTTATCTTTCAAAAAGAAAGTTCGTTCAGCTGCCTGACTTCCGATTGCATTTTCCTGTACTAAGTAATATTAAAATCAATTTATGATGGTTTACAAGTTGTATTTGGTGCTTATCACATGCGAAGTGAAAGTTATTATTTATATTATCGTCAACCAATTATTGTCTCACCGCTGGGCACAGGGCCACCGCACTGGCTAAGTGCGAATTTTTGGACTTCACACATCTCTGAGAACTATTTGTTTAA
>OX453071.1:19440292-19626439 GCA_949699795.1 Spicauda simplicius | reverse complement strand
TTTCCTTTACTAGGTAATATTAAAATCAATTTATGGTGGTTTACAAGTTGTATTTTGTGCTTATCACATGCTAAGTGAATGTTATTATTTATATTATCGTCAACTAATTATTGTCTCACTGCTGGGCACTGGGCCACTGCACTGCACACATCTCTGAGAACTATTTCTTTAAATAACTCTTAGATGTGTGGAAACTACAATATTTTCCTTCGCCGGCAGTGATAATTAATTTCTAGTATTTACATTAAGAAAAAATCTAAATGCATGTAAAACAATATGCCTTAAATATCCCATAATTATTTTATTACAATTATTCCCAAAAACATCGTCAAAGGCGAACGTGTAAATGTGTGTACTTTTTAAATTACGCACGATTTGGTAATAAGATGATATGATTATTCAATTTCTGTGCGATGATACACTGGCCGTCTCGGCGGACGTTGCGCCGCGCGTCACTTTTGCGCGGGAAGCGCCGCCATTACCGCAATTACCCTAAGCAGGATGCTGATGATTTACCTACACCACGTCTACAATGAATCACTCGTCCTCAAGTTTTTGGCACAAGAAAATTAGAAGGAATTGCAGGTCAACTATTAGTATCTATGATATTGTACATCTAGAATAATAAGATTACGTTTGTGATGCCTATGTTTTTAAAAAAAGAGTATTCTTTTAGACAACAAGGTCATACAAATTATGAGAAAGGATGCGTTCGTTGGAATGCATTCGTACGTCTGTAATCTACTACTGCTTCGCTGCTTGCCACAGGTGGCTTCTTTGATATGATATTAGACTATTCACTGGCCTAGTGCAATTTGATAGAGTTTACTATCTATCTTTACTTTACTATTTAAGAACTTTTCGGCAGTAGGTTTTCTCGCGATACTTTCTTTCAAATTTAGTGATTGATAAAGTGTATCACCTAATGTAGAGGCTGAATTTTAATCGCTACGGTCATTGTATATGTTCTTGTAATGATATACTTTACAAAATTCTTAAGCTCTGAAGTATAATATGCCTAAACTTAAATTTAAAATATATTTTTTGAAAGGTAGAGTGAGTATGGCGGCACCGCGGAAGTGCCACCGCCACACCTATTTCTAGTGTGAAGCAGTTTTGCGTTTCAGTGGAAGGGGGGTCGTTGCCAGTTCATGAACATGAACAACCTTTTTAGTCTCTGGATAGGGCAGTGTATTTATGATTTACTTCAGATAGAACCCGTGTTCTAAATAAAGGTTGCTTACAAATCCATGGACGCAGTGACCATTCAGTAACAAATGGACTACAAAGCCGTCAGTAAAATCTGTATATTTTCTTACAGAATCAGATAATCGATTTAATATTTTTTCTTCTATGCAATGGCTCACCATTTTATCGCTGTGAAATTAATGAGAATTAACATGCTTTCTAAGACCGCGATCGAACAATGATACAACGAAATTTCAATTTGTCATCTAAGCTACGTTCGTCACCGGAGAAAAACCTTTCATATGCGCGTAACATATATTAATCACATCTTAGTTTGTTATCCAGGATAGTAAGTTAACGCTACCATGTCATACATATAAAATACGAACATTAAGGTGGTAGAACTCTTTATGGTTTCAATGCTCTTCTTCTTCTTTCTTTGCCTTAAATTAGTAAGATTGATCTGATATGCGCTGGTTTGAAGGGTAGGTACCCTTGTACCCTTGTATCCTACTTACATTCTTATAAAACTTTGCAACTTGGAGTAAGTACGGGTATCAAATGTATAAAGCGTCTATGATTAAATTAATGTCTTATTTGAAGGTGATTGAAGATGTCGGATTTGGAGTGACATCTTTCAACAGCTTTTTTAGGTCAACTACTAGTCATCATAGGTCTTCCCTAATTGAATTAGATTTTTACCAACAGTCACAACGGGTGGTATTCGTGTTGAAGATCGCAGTAGGTGATTATGATACCACTGGAAAGACGCTGCAGAGGAGGGTGCAGCTGATCATATCAGTGATTGTATACTTTAAACGCCATCCGTTGGTGGCGTTTAAAATCTGCACAGGAAGAAAGGAAGTAGCGCTATTCTAGACGGAACAACACGACACAAAGCAGTAATATTCATCATATCCATTTTGTATATTAAATCATGATTAACGTTACTGACGACACTGCAAACTACAAATTCGCCACATCTAAATCAAAAATTTAAAGATAATAACATAAGATTTCTTGAATTAGCACAGGTAAAGTTAATGAACTGTAGTTCAATTGGAGTCCGCAAAATTATGTCATCTTCATAACATAGTACAAAACAAAGTCGCTTCGCGCTGTCTGTCCCTATGTATGCTTAGAATTTAGATCTTTAAAACTACGCTAAGGATTTTAATGCAGTTTTTTTAATAGTTAGAGCCATTAAAAAGAAGGGTTTCTATCTACACCTAATACATTTTGGTGAAATATATTGGTGAAATACTGATAATTTAAATTTTTTACTTTTAGGCCAAACGAAGTAGCCGGGTCATCTAGTCTAGTATTTTATAAATGCGAGAGTTTACGAGTATGTTTGTGTGTTTGTTACTCTTTTAAGCAGACACTATGGTCGAATTTCGTTGAAGTTAAGCACATAGATAGCTTATGATCTTAATACATAGGATAGGTATTTATTACTATGCTAAACATGATCATTGCGGGCGGAGAAATGATATGTCTTTTTTGCAAGGGCCTACGGAGCACATGTAAAATGTCAGTCACAATATCTTTTTTAGACTACCGCCAGATAGAAACCATGAGAATAACTTAGTAATAATATTTCTTCAATCTCGAGGAGCTGCTCGTCGAATTGGGACACACAGAAAATCAGTGGCCGTGGTTCGCTGCGGCGAGGCTGATTGTGGACCCTTTTGTAAATTTTACTACAGCAATGGTCTGATGTAAAAGTAATGTATGCTGTTATTTATGCCACATTATGTTGTAGTATTTTTTTTTATATTTCTTTCTTTCTTTTCTTTATATTTTTTTTATTTAATAAATATTTCTTTCTTTCTTTCTTTTTCAGTTTCTTGTCGTGTTATAACGAAGTCTAAGCGAAACGAGCGGAACTTGGAAAAGCATTGGACATTCGGCGGTCGTGGGGCATTGGAATAAAAAGCGAACAATATGCTTCCCAACGTCACAGCCAGTTTTACCGAGTGAGTCGTGAGTGACGTCAGCGCGCCATGTACGGGCCCGTCTCCCACGCCGTGGCCGCAGCCTCATAGAGATGTAGCTAGCTTGGAGAAGTCGATATGCGATTCGATTGTCATTTGTCGGTAAATCGTCTGATTACTTTGGCTCTCAAAATCGCAATGGTGCGTATCACTACATAGTGTAAAACAGTCGCTTCCCGCTGTGTGTCCCTATGTATGCTTAGATCTTTATACTACGCTACGGATTTTAATACGGTTTTTTTAATAGATAGAGTGATTCAAGAGCAAGTAATAGTGGAGGATCACCGATAATTTTAGATTTTTGACTTTTACACAGAACGAAGTTCGCCGGGTCAACTAGTTAACAATAAACGATGTACATAAAAACTAATTTGTTCCACTTAATCTTCATTAACCTTTTGTATAATATCTTTGTCTTTAACTGCATATTACTGTTCCATTGGAAAGCATCTGTTTTCTGACAGAGTGGAATGGTTTTAGGCCATAGTCAGCTTCCGCTAGCTAAATTCAAAGCTGGCTTTACAAAGCTTTGAGAAGATTTCGAAGAACCTAAACGTAGGCATAGATACTTGCGACTCTACTCATTATGATTCCTTAAAGTCATTATAACAGAACTTATTCTACATATCACTCTGCTATGTTTTAAGGCCAAACCATTGATCCAATTGCGGTAGCAGTTTATCAGTATCATAGTGTAAAACCTAAGGAAGAACATAGGCTACTTTTATTTTCAGAATCTTTGTGTAGTTGTTTATCTGTTGTGCTCCTACCAACAAAAAACTTGTGCTCTAGAACCACGAAAGTTATACTAACTTTTTAATATTATCTTTAAAAATTAAAAGATGAAGTTAAGTTAACCCGCTTAACTACTTAACTTAACTTAGTTTTATTTATATTATTTAAGCATAAGGTTACATTATCACTATATTATATTGCCATTTATGTTATGCTATGAAAATATCAAATATCTGAACAGTTGCAACGCTCACATATGAGTTCTTTGACGCCACTTATTTACTATCAATGCAAGAATACTATCGATGTAATCGAAGGATGACTTCTTTAACCTTTAAAGAGAATTAAAGGTTCAAATCGATTACTCGTAAAGAGGCGAGGCGCAGCCATCTCTACGAACCCCCCGCATGGCGTGAGACTCATCTCACTAAATCCACTGTTTGCTCAGTTTTCTAAACGGAATCGCTTTGCTCGTTGATACAGCGTATTACTTTCCAGCTTACGTTGTAGATAGATGGATGATTTTGTCATTTGTGAACTGCCCAATAGTAGTCGCAGTCGAAAATTCTATAGAATGTAGCCTATAGAATTTAACAGATCTATTGACAATTTTGAGTCAGCTACAATGACATTTCATTTTATTTATCTACTTGTTAATTATGAAACGTAACTAAGTGCAATCATTATAATTATGAAGAAAGCTTCTTAGTTATAAGCAAAAAATTAAATAGTAATTCATAATTCGATGGGAAAGTTACGATATATCTTACGAAATATACAATATGTCATCATGCAAAATCCCTTTACAATAATGCACTTCACGAATTAAACAACGATTTCAAATTATCATTAAACGTAGAATGACTTTTCTGTTCGTTTTTGTAGCGATAAAATTATAAGCATGCATCTGGATTACTTTTAAACGCAGCTTAGTGCAACTTTGTCGCAACCAGTACGACCAGCCAGGGTTACCTACTCCTAAAAATATTTACCCTTAAAGCTACAGACAAAACTCCATAAATAAAGTAATATAAATATAGCAACATTAAGCCTAATCAATATATCAATAATAGTATTTGTAACTCAATTTTTAACAACTTCTGTACCTTCGGAAAATTTCCTAAATAAATGTTTTTCCCTTAAATTCAGGGAGAAACCCTTAGAGTTGGCATCACTGCGATAATGTATCGCAAAGTTGTCGGCACTCGGAAAAACGTCCGTGCGTATCCGAGGTACAGTTAGGCGGAACATCTGCCCGTACCACCGACTGCCCTTCACTGCTAGCGCAATCACATAAGTTCAACGAAGTATTGTAAAATTAGTAAATCAATACTATGTATTTATTAAACGTTGGTAATTTGGGTACGAACATCGAGCTTGTAAGATTGATGTCTCTTTACTTCACATTTAAGGTAAGCTACGCAAGCGTTAACTTTATGGAATATGAAAATTTTAAGTGCTTAATCTAAAATCCCTAAATTTAGAAGATAAGCCGATATAACTAATGCTCAATTTTTTGTTTATCAATAGCATCTCCCCATTTAAGACTTTCATAGGATTCTTCGATAAAATAAATAAAGTAATTAAGAATCCCTAAATCATGATTATTAACAGTTAAGGGGCAACAGAGTAGTAGTAACACGGCTCTGTTTATCCAGATCAGAATTTCAATGACACTTCACGTACTATAAACAATATCGCTTGTAATTTGAATTCAAAGGTCTTTCTAATGGCACGAGCGACATGAAAACAATAATGACCTATCATTGAACGGACAATCGGCGACCGTTTGGGTAAACAACGGTAAGAAGAAGCCATTCCATCTTCAATAGCCGTGTTTATATCTAGGCGCCATTGTACCGGACCTCGTAAACATTGCTCTAACAGAAAATGGTATTGATTTTTGTTATGGAACATATCTCTGCCTTATGTTAAGTGCTAAGCGGTAGTGAGTTCTGAAGACCAAAGTGACCAAGGCATATACTAATCTATACTTGTCTGGAACGGCTCAACTTAGTCCTGATGAGTGGCAACGCTATGTAGCCAATCACAAACAGGATTCTTACTTATCTGAGCTGCAGGGTGTTCTGCTGCTGCTTCTCCAATAGATTATTATAACAAAAAGGATCAATATGCTATCAATCCCTTGTCAAAATGTGTTGGCGTAGACTTAGGTCTCCATCAATGACGGGGAATGTGTTTAAAAGGGTGTATTGAAGGACGAGGTCACCTATACGAGATGTCCTCCGTATTCCTCAGTAATATCTGTTTGAAGTATAACATCGATGTTTATGAGCGGGAATTACTACTTACTATCAGGTGAACTCTAATGAAATTGCCAACTTCAATCTTAATCTTTTTGTAATGAGAAATATCAAAGGTAGAGTCGCATATAGATTTAAAATACTATGCGTTTCTCCGCCATAATCATCGTGAACATATTCATGCCCACTGGTGGGCAACACTTTTGACATATAAGGTTTCTTCGATTAAAAGATCAACGAACTTCAATCCACGTGTAGGTAGGTACATATGTAATTTAAACGATTCCTGCCCGCATTCAAGTCAAAACATCGGAAGAAATTTATGAGCGCCCAGAAGATATGATAATGCCCTTAAACAATTTCTAAGGTGTCTAGAGTCAGACTGATTAAAATTTGAGGTCAAAAGGTTTTTGAGCCAAGTTAATATACCTACTACCTAAATTGCTACCAAGAAAAACACGAGTCAAGAAAAATGTTTCAATATTGCCGACACTTTTTTTTAGCATTTCTTAAGTTTCGTTGGAAGGGTGTGGTTGCCGGCACACTTTTATATGAGGCGACCATCATAGTGATTGACTGCATATAGAATCCATGTTCTTTCTATACGGAGTTGATTACAGATGTCCATGGGCGGCAGTGACCATTTACCATCAGGTGGACTGCATGCTCGTTTGCTACTTCAGGCAAATAAAAAAAAAATTATGTATGTGTTCAGTAAATTATTATTTTTTATCAGAAGAGTACCTATTATTCTGTCTTTTTGTTATGGTAAAACTTTACCTACAGTTTTACAGAGATCTTCTTGTTTTAGTAAAAGCTTACCTACAGTTACATAGGATTAAGGAAGAAATCGTCGAAACTAAAAAATTAGTGCTCACACATTTAGTGTTCACACACACTAGTAGCTGCGGAAGTCAAATCGTCACTTAGACAGTCCACAGGCTCATTATTCACCAACACATGCCTGGGAGCTAGTACTCAGTACCTAATTGGACGGCTACCTATCGCCGCCATCTGGTCACGCGATCGCAGCTTAGATCTTATCGACGATACCTATCTGCAGGTTTCTTCTCCGGTTCTTCTCCGAGCTTCGATCAATTATCTTATAATCAAGAGCCCAATGACGAGACATTCGGCAGTTCACTGAAGTTTCTCTTTAGAATCAGTAGGTAGTATTTTATATGACCCTTCACCACATCAAGATTCAAAATACCTGTTAAATATTGTATTCCTAAGACTCGGCATCAACAGGACGGGCAAATGTTATGCAAAAATGACTACTCTATAACTCAAATGTATGTATTTTTTGAGTAGTGATTTGTGCATTTTCTAAGCCTTCCTCTGCTGGATCTTTGCAGACGACGCCTCATCTAATGAAATTTAATTAGTATCCAATCATAGTATGTATATTTGCTGTCACTACCGTCCACTTGCATCAGAAACGAACCTCTAATAGGATTGCAATGTAATTAACATTTGCCTCAGAACCTTTTCTGTGTGCTCTGGCCCTGAGTATTAAGTTAACACTTGTAAATATTTACGCATCACTATTTTTTACAATTCAATCACAGAACTTTAAGATAAAAATAGGAAATAGAACAAAATGGCGATCTAATAAACATTAACAATACGCTTACGACAATAATATCATGTGAATTTTCACGTTTCCGCTTTTCGCGTCCGAAGGTATTACTTGCACAAACATTTGCGAAGTCCTTCCGTCAGCGAAGAATGGTCTTCCCACGACCTCCGGTTATCTCTGATGTCGGTGATTCGCGTGAAACTATTTTCGTTTTGAAATTGTCCCCGCATTACTGTTTGACAATAGCTTGCGAATGAGTTGTGCTTGTAATACGTGGAATGTAATACTTAGGATATGTAGTATTATACAGAACTAGATTATTATCGCGTTTCCACTTGCTTTGACCACCTTTACTATAGTAATCAATATTCTGTATCTTAGTCTAAGTAATAAACAATGCCGTCTTTACCATCCTCAGAGCGTCCGGAAGGGCTGATAATTTTTCTCACATTTAATATCAAAATACTATGTTCGGGCGCATTACACTTTTCTCGTTGCACGAAAGACGTCGGGGCTCTTTTGGAATGTAAAGAAAGTACCTACATCATACTTTCTTTATATTCCAAGAGGGCCCCGAACTCTTGTGTACCCAAGGTCCCCAGCGTAGTCTAAGACGGCCCTGGTCATAAACTATCTGTGTCCCACAGCAAATCCGACTAATCTCATCCGACTAGTAGTTTTGCGTTGCAGATACATCCTCACAATATTTCATATTTGTAATTTTCATAAGATTAATACTAAAATTTATCTTACTTACAATTTATTTCCTCCTTTTTAATCCTCTGTGGGGTTAGTCCTCTTCACCAGGTTTACATTACATCACTTGACCGCGGCTCGATAGGTTCTATTACTAAAATCATCCCTAACTAGGAGAAATTAGATAATAGGTTTAAACAGTTTATTTCTTATATAAGACTCAGTCACTTGCATGAGAACAATATTTAATTTATAGCTAAATCTATTCGTCGTTCGTTTAATACATAGGCAGCAGCTACCCTCACTTAATGCATTTTATCACTTGTTATGCTTAAGTAATTATTATTAATATATTCCTTTAGTTTTAATTTTAATGCATTAAATGGGTCAGCTTTCTTAGTTGATTCTGGAAGTTTATTGTATAACTGTGATAATTTGGCTTACAATATTGCAAATCAAGAGATATTTTTTTAAAGCAAAAGTAGGTGGAGTTTTGAAGTATGTAGGTGCTGGTATTATACTTTTTAACCGACTTCCAAAAAGGAGGAGGTTATCAATTCGTCTGTATTTTTATTTTTTTTTTTTATATTTGTTACCTGATTTCTCCGGACTGGGTGAACCGATTTAGATGTTTTTTTTTTTATTTGAAAGGTAGTGCGTGTCATAGGGTCCCATTTTTTTTTAGTATTTTTTTGACAAGGGCATCTATAAGAAAAACGCATAAGTCTTAAATTTGCATTTTCAATGTGCCCGATAAATGTATGAATAACTCAATATCCCGCCAACCGATTTTGATGATTCTTTTTTTATTAGAAAGGATGTACTTCAGGGGTAGTCTGATAAGAGTTTGATAAGGTTCTAATCATAGGATCTTAAACTTTTTGGAGCAAAATAATAAAATTAGTGATAGTCTGCCGAACCTTAGCTGCAGAAGTCCAATTGAGTAAAATATAGAATAAAATTACTAAGTAGGTATTTACTATGAAAAATTTGACCTTCAACTCTTCAATCCTGATGATGCAGGGGTACTGCTAGCCTGAACTATAAAAGTTGGTCATTTGATGTTTACGAATATATAATGGAATTGATAAGCAAATTCATGGGACAAAAATTTGACCTTCAACTCCTCAACCCTGATGATGCAGGGGTACTTCAAGCCAAAACCACAAGAGTAAGCCATTAGGTGCTTACGTATATGTTATAAGATTACTGAGCAGAAATATAAGATGAAAAATTTGACCTTCAACTCCTCAATTCTGATGATGCAGAATACTGCAAGCCTAAACCATAGGAGTTGGCTATTTGGTGCTTACGGGTATGTATTAAAATTACTAAGCAAAGACACAAGATGAAAGTTTTGACCTTCAACTCCTCAGCCCTGATGATGCAGGGTACTGCATGCCTAAGCCATACAAGTTGGCCACCTGGTGCTTACGTGTATATTATAAGATTACTGAGCAAACATATTAGATGGAAAATTTGTCATGTTATGACTAAGATTTAGCTTTAAATTTAAATGTATTGTGGGTTAGGTTAGGTTGGAACATAAAAGAAAACATAAAAACTAAGCGAGCAGGGCGCGGCAGCGCCCTGCGAGCGGGTGCGTTCAGTTCGTATGAATTGATAGTGTTGTATGTTGTGTCTAAGCTTATGTTTAATTTGTTATTTTATGTTGATGTTTATTTAATGTTTGCATATGTATATGCACAAAGCAAACTTAGCGATTTTATTTTAATACAAATAGATGAATATCGTCACTAAAAAGCATGAAATAAAAAATTTTTGACAAAAAAATATCCACCGACTTCCATGCCACAAAAAAGTTAAAAATAATTTAAATATATTTTAGTTTAAAACATACTCAGTACTTAGGACATAGTTCTGAAGTCGGTGCTCATATAGGACATAGTTACCGTCGTCCAGCGAAATATGTCGAGCACCGACTTCAGGACTATGTCCTAAGTACTGAGTATGTTTTAAACTAAAATATATTTAAATTATTTTTAACTTTTTTGTGGCATGGAAGTCGGTGGATATTTTTTTGTCAAAAATTTTTTATATTTTGATAGATACTAAATAAATATTACCCGTGATTAAGAAAAAATACTAAAACAATTATTAAGAAGATGCTCTTTTCGGTAATCAGTAATAGTTTCGGTAATTTAAATTATTGTATTAATTTAACTCTCATTTTAGAAATGCAGAAAAATATTTCATATTCACATTGAATTAATTTATATTTAATTATAAGGTTTGGTAAATAAAAAAATGCTTTGACGAATGTACTTTTATTACACTAAACTTAACACAATTTAAAAACTAAAATAACGCAAAATTTGAACATAAAGCATGTGTTATCAGATACGTAGCAAATAAAAATGTATTTTATTTTCCAGGAATAAATAATTTTATTATTTTTAAACGTAAACTGGTGTAATATTTTTGAACGCAAACTGTCAACTCAATTAAGCGTAGCTTTTTGAAAGGCACGGATAATTAAGTATTCAGCCAATCGTGCTTTTGATAGCGTTGATAGGTGCTTCATCAAACAATGACGCGATGAAAGGCAGGTGGCACGTGCGTTCCGAATTTTTTCAGCCCACCCTCCACAAAACTGGTTTATAACTTGAAAACGACGCTGATGCTGAGTCTCGCAAATAGTATAGAGTTGGCACGTATTTGCTGACTAATAAATCTTATTTTATCTATTTAAGTTAGGTTATTATTACGTGTTATTATTAATTATTTAACATTATGGAGTTACATTATGAAATCCTACACCGGCTGACCCATAACTGATCTAAGATTTTCATTTTTCGTGACTGGTCCGCCCAAGATAAAGGACATTGATGGTCGATGTATTTTGCAACTTTACTCCTTAATAACAAGGATTGTCATAAGTAGCTATATGATTTTGGATTATAGGAAACGCTTAAATACATTTAACACTGCTGGTATAAGGTGCGAACAAGTGTAGCGCTGATGCCGCCTCAAACTTCGAGGAATAATTATGCTTATTGATTTAATATGTACATGATCGAGCATACAACTCATATAATGATTTGTGACACAGCTTTTATTTTTTTCTTTATATATCTGCACCTAACGATAAGGCAGACGTGCTACCTGACAGAAAGTAGGTAGTCCCTGTCGCCTATGCAAACTTGCAGCTCTGAAGGAATCGCCTATAGGTAGGTACTTCGCTGGCTATAAATGAAAGCTCATTTTGCACCTGTCTTGAAAAGCCCTATGTCAGAGCGCTACAGGGTTCCACCATCTTCAAATACATATATAACAGATAGAAATACATAAATTTTCGCTCTATCTAAAGCCATACATTCTCAACACGATTCAAACAGTGGCTCTTCGTCTATCCATACGGACGATCCTTATGACAGTTATTGTATTAATTTCGCCATCAGAATCCTTCACGAGCTCAAAGCTAATCTATGTGGATAGGTTTTTGCGCACACGCCAGCGCACGTGCTGCCATCTGTCGCAGGAAGCGCCACTCGAGTGGGAGACCACTCGCTCGAGCGAACGACGGGCTTCGCTGCAGATAAACGGTGTATCGTCTGTCCACACTGTCCTGCTTGGACAATTGGTCTAACCCTGCATTTGACATAAAAAATGTTTTCTACACTCAAATAGGAAGGACGTATTAAAAAAAACATGTCATAAATAACTACAAAAGGATTATCTACATAAATCCCTAAAAAGGATAGGGACCACAACTAAAATCAGTCTCATATTGTTGCTAATCCAAATGATTATGTTAAATCACCTTATTCCTTCGGTATATCGGTAACAACATCAGTCCTTCTATAAAAGAAATAACTAAAAAATGTTGACTTTATAGCAGTGGTAGGTGCTGTGCCAGCCTTACTGCAATAATTCTCGTAAGTACATGCCGAATCTGCTTTCTGTCTTGCTATTAGAACGCTATGACATTCCATTCTTCAGAACAGCCGCAGAAAGAGCTCTCGTTAAAAGCCGGCGATGCATTTGAACTCCACTTGTATTTGAAATGTTATACGAGACAATTTTACGAGAAAAAGTCCTCCTTCGTACCTTTGGACGCACTCCTGATATAAATTGAAGCGTAAAGTAAGCTAAAATCGAGAGCGCACATGACTACCACAATAGTGTGATACGACCCTAATTGTCACAGGACAGGTGCAGCCCCACCAGATGGACCTGGAGATAGCCTGATCACCACCAAATTACACGACACGGACACGCACCATTACATACCAACACGTTCTTAACCCCGATAATAAATTCATAAAATTTGGGCAGAATTAATCTAATCAATTAATAACGTGAAAGTTTTTGAGGATGTATGTGTTTGTTATTCTTTCAAGTAAAACTACCGCTCGAATTTCGCTGAAAATTTATCACAGTTAGCTTAGCTTACACTAGTTTATTACTTAAATTAGTAGGTTTTTTATGTAGTAGTGATGTCACTTGAATATTCGCGACATCGACTGCGAGTATCCCTTTTATTACCGACATTCGCCAATGCATTTTTTTATTTGA
Organism: Spicauda simplicius; assembly: GCA_949699795.1. Classification (NCBI taxonomy): domain Eukaryota; kingdom Metazoa; phylum Arthropoda; class Insecta; order Lepidoptera; family Hesperiidae; genus Spicauda; species Spicauda simplicius. The sequence continues at coordinate 19,613,438 of OX453071.1, read as the reverse complement.
TTGAAGTAGCAAACGACCACGCAGTCCACCTGATGGTAAGTGGTGACTGCCGCCCATGGACATCTGTAAGCAACTTCATACAGAACATAGGGTTCTATCTGAAGACAATCACAGATGCGTCGCTACTCCCGAGGACTAAAATGGTCGCCTCATATAAGTGTGCCGGCAACCACAACCTTCCATCGAAACGCAAAAACTGCTCCAAGCTAGAAATAGGTAAGTACCGACTACATAGGATACTCATTGCCATAGTAGATAAGCGAAGCCGCAGGAATAATATAGTACCTAAATGATAATTTTGGAACTGTTAGCGCCGTCACGCTATATTACTTCTGACTACACCAAAATAATTCTCACAGCTCACATTTTGAGGCGACTATCTTTGTCCTCGGGAGTAACAACGCGTCTGTGACTGACTTCAGATCCTCGGTCCTAGCGGCATGAGCGACAATGACCACTTATATCAGGTAGACTGCATCGAAATATCCTAAGAATGTAAATTAAATATTAAATTGATGTCATTTCTATTTTTTATTTAAATCATAAACAACAGTTATGTTTCCATTGGTTTAATCTACAAAGAACAGCAATATTGACTAGCTTTTAAACTAATTTCAATACGATATTTCCTATTGTGAATCGTAAAAGCTAATTTACGCCAATGCATGAGCATTGATTTCGGTTTGGGATAGTCTAGTCTCTCACATTACCTTAAACGTAGTCATAAATGTCACAATGCTTGTCTATTGAAAATAAATAAATTATATTTTACGAGTTGTTTGGGTGTCTACAAAAAATTGTTTTGCAAAATATTTTTACCGAATATGTATTTCCCCCTTTAAAATGAGGTAGTCAACTTATATGTTGCCCACTTAATCGTTTAAGTTGTTTATTGTAAAAAATATCATTATAAAATCTGTAACCAGGTACAATCAGGCATAAAATTCAAAACAGAGAAATTGTACGTGGATTAAGCACCTTCAAAAGTAAAGTCGGTCTCTATCGGTTTTTGGGGTCATTCGAACCAAACTAAACAAGTATTTATGCAGTTGACAAAATGTTCCTTTACCAAATCTACCTCCGACGAGCTATTAGCACCGGTATCTTCGGGTCATAAAGTGTACATTGGCATTTGCATCGAAACTGCGTCGTATCAAGCCTGTACTAGTAGGAAGATTTCGCGGAGCCACATAATGACAAAGTGGGCCGGCACGTAGGCATGTTAATTGGACGCAATGACCACTGGCCGATGCCATAAAGGAGCCGTGTGGGTAGAGCGACGTTCCGTCTAAAACCACGACCATCGAGAAGATCTCTACCTTTCTATTAAATACCTCTGGAAGACCCTCGGTGTGAACGGCCGCGGGAGGCGGGGGAGGTCTGCGTGCGGTGGTGTTTGCCTCGACGCCGGTGGATGTCACCGATTGTCTCGGCTCGCCTTGACTTGATGTGTTCATTCACAGTTTTGCCCGCGGGCGTAATAAAATCATTTCGTGAGTTACATTACCGCTAACGGAAGTACTTAGTCCTCCTGGAAGGAATTACTTTGCCGTCTAATCTCTCCGTGGATGTCCGCTCTTTGTAAACCGTTTTTATTGTCATGAAACTTGTTACAATTACTCAAATTTATTATTAAGTCTTTGTGAGGCTCAGTCGTGATTAGTTATGACGAAAATTCGTATTTTTCTGTTGCTATTACCCAACCAATTTGTATTTCTATGCACATAAGTAACCTAGTTATCTACATTTTGTACCTATTGAAATATAATAACTTACCAAGGTAATATGCATTTTGGTCGTAACATTATAGCATTTTCTATACAATTAATTGGAATAGCAAATGAGCATGCAGTCCACCCGATAGCAAGTCACTGCCGTCTATGAACATATAGAACAGGGGTTCTATCTGAAATGAACCACAGATGCTCTCCCTACTGAGAATGAGAGCGTTTTAGGCCACAGGCCACCGCGCTGGCCAAGTGCGAATTGGTAAACTTCACATACCTCTGACAACTTTTTTAAAAGAACTCTTGGGTGTATAAGTTTCCTCACGATGTTTTCCTTCGCCGTAAATCTGCGATAATTAATATCTAATTCGCACATAATTTAAGAAAATGTGTGGTGCGTGCCTAGTAATATCTATGCCCCTAATCAAAACGGAGATAAGCGTGATTTTCGCCTAATTGACTTCTACGAACAAAGTAGAAAAAAGCAAATCTTTCGAACGATCTCCGTTTTTCTAAAATGGAATTTTAGCGAGATTTCGTTTAAAAAAAACGCTTAGAAACACGAAGATCTATCCATAACACTGCGTTTTTGTACCAATGTGGTTTAATAATAATTTGGTGATTTAAAGTTACTTAAATAATTTAGGTAAATACCTATATCAGTTTGGCCAAAATGATCTTGCATCAAAATCATGAACCATAGCTGTATTTTTGACGTGTCAGCGAAAATATTGTCATATATGCAAGTACTCCGATATTTTTACATGGACGCGAGAGGAGGACCTTACTTCTGGCTAAACGTCTCACAGCCGAAGGCAAAGAACAATAACTTTTTTTATAATGTAGACACCCAGTAAGAAAGAATCTTTTGATGTTCCACCCTTAAAGGTATACCCCTGCACACCACCACCAGTTGGAGATGCGATCCCCGTCGCTGGTACTCACCATCGATCAATACCTTCAATCAACTACCAATCAACAGACCTCGGTGATATTCTTTATTGATATTTTCTCTACTTTTCATTTCATTTAATTAACAATATGTTTATGTACATAACTACATAAGTATCTCCTGTTATAAGAGTAAATTAATAAAATCAGTATAGGTAAAAGCATTTTTTGTAAAAGCGCATGTTACTTTCATCAATTAATATTTTTCGTAATTTACTTCCAGTTTCAACACAAATATGGCAAACACATGAAGTTCAATAGTACATAGAACAGATTGGAATATACCATTCAAGAGTGTCCTTACTAACTCAAAACAAAGAAATCAAATAGGCCTATCGTTTTACAAACAGATGATGCAATAAGATATATTTTTATAAAATAATTGTACACAAATATTTTATCATAACCACGATTATACAAACAATGCGCAATATTTTGCAATATTTATCCTGTATGACAAATATCTTGCACCGAATATATGTATATCTCTGTATTATAAAGTCGCCTCACACGTAGAAACTGGCGTTCTTTGTGAATGATAGATAATGAGCGACGATGAATGAGTAAGGAATTGACACATTTGTAAAAGCGCGTACCGTTGCGTTTCACAAAGGTTTAACGACGCCGTAAACACATTTCCCCAAATCCCTATTCACGACGCGTCGACATCCGCCTTATTCCAACAAAATAAGCGAGCTCCTTTAAGTATTGAACTCCAAAAACGGCTTTTAATCTACTCGGGAGCGGCGTCTATTTCTGTCGGTGTCCATCCATCGGGAGCTCGTGATACGCGGCTATTCCGGGCGGGGCAGGTTTTCGGGGAATGTCAACAAACGAACGGCCACTCATTCAATGAACTCTGTGCATGCGACGCCGGTGGCGGACCGGTCCCGGGTACCTATTCATAAAAATATGCTCCCTGAGCCTCAATGGGCTGCCGTGCCGTTGCGTTGCGCCGCAGCTTTTTCTAGGTCTTTTATACGAGCCGAAGCGACCGTTTCGAACCCCGAGCGGTTGAGGCGCGATAAAAAACCCGATTGTTCCTGATTCGATTTCGTTTTAATTACGAGAGAAAACTTCACCTCTACTTTCGTTCGCGTGCTAACGTTGTACATAAATATTATTAATTTTAATGGACCATTCATCAATTTCACGGCGATCGAACGTTATCTTTGAACTAATTTAAATAACAGGTGTAAACGTATTGCACAAGTTAACGAAAACTGTTTACGTATAGTAGGCGGTGGTGACGTGCCGGCTTGCCCAACCACTCATTAAAATATTTGCACAACTGATTCTATTTTATAGCAACTGGTGTATCGATGTATTGGTTCAATTAGCAAAAATTTAGGAATCTTTCGGTCTTTATCTGAAAGCAGGTCAAGATTAAAATGATTAACGAATATATAGTGAACTTGGCTAGTAACGAGCAAATAGTTTACTCATAAGGAACTAGTAAATCTTAAGGATATAATATTATATAACCGTATAGTGACAGGTAACTTTGTATATAGCAAATTATGTATATAACAATGAGCAAATGAAGACATTTTACTACGTAAGACTAATTTTTAATCGCATTAAATTAGGTTCTGTGTTGGTAAATGTATGTTCACTTGCTTATATGCAATGCACTAAGTAATTTGAAAGTGTGTTATAGTAGTAATAAAAATATTTGCATCCGTGGGTAGAAGCGAGTGTGAAAACAAATCAAAAACATTTTTAAGGATTTAGTTTCGTATAATTTTCTTTTAACAAATTATCAATAGAAAACTGTATAATTAACAATGTAGCGTCTTAACAGATATTTCAAAATTATTCGCGATGTAGGTAATATTTTACATATACTTTGGAATGTTCATATAAACAATCTCATATGAATCGATACAGGACTCCACACCATCACAACACATAGGCAATTTACGGACTCGGAAGCTGACAAGGCGGAACATTACGAAATACGTCAAACATCAAATTGCCAAAGGAATGGTAGAACGGTCTAGAATAAAACGATGCCGGCTTCACAGCTTCCGGCCGAGCTGTCATCAGCCCAGGAACTAATTTACTATTTTTTTACCACTCTTCCAGTGCGACCTTAGAGAGAAATGTACAGAAAAAGATACAACAAAAACGGACACCTCACCATAGAGTTCATTGATACAATCAACATTTTATCGAAATGGCAACAGATGATTTCGAATCGAGATACACAAATAACCGGGTCACACTGCAAGAGGGTTTTATACACCATCCAATGTTTTACAATTTTTACAAGGGAGATTCATAATGAGATTACATAAGGGAATACAATGATACGCGAGGCCGTGCTTAGCAAGGTTTAATGGATGCAACCGTTAATTAGTTATTAGGCGAGTTGGATGCGGTTCATCGTTGTTTTAACTAAATAAAGCAGTCAATAAATAAACGTTCATAAATATCTAATAAATACCTACACGGGCTATATTTACAGAAGCCTTCTCGTTTCGGGCACGTTTAAGCCTTCCAACGAATATAATACAGCTCTATCCCAGCGGGATATCAGGTATAAATTAAAAAATAAAGTAAAGCTGCCGGCTTAACACTCGTATTACAAAATAATACTGACACCAGTAAAATACGCTATCCGCGGGATGGAATGTGCGGGCGGCGCCGGGCGGCGTAGGAACTGCCCGCTGCCCCGCGGACTCCGCCGAGCAGCGGGAGGCCTGCCCGGCCGCCGGCCCTCTACAGACTTCTCAACAGGGCTCAGCCCTGAACTTCAATGGGACACTCGTGAGCTATACAAACATCAGTGGCTCCTCCGAGTGCCGGGGTCCGAACCCACAATCACTCCTTACATCGGGGCCCACATCCTAAACATTTGCTACATTACAAAACAATAACATGCATTGGAGCCCGAGCTCCAACAGAAACATATTACAGCCCGCCCCGGGACGAAGTACACCGGCTCCGTTTACATCAGTTTTCCAATGAGAACTCCAATAAGAATATTCAGATTTTACACAAAACCAAAACGGAGTACGGCCACTTCGTCCCGGGAGGGCAGGCACCGGTATCCAATGATACTTGGCCAATAATATAACATAACAGCCCTACTTGAAGCGAGTAGCATTAGGTACATGGCGGTCACCCATCCGACGAGTCCAATACACTGAACACCAACAAATAATACAGATTACAATCCACGAGAGAACTTCTAGGGACTGGAGATTTCACATGCGCCGCTGCGCCTTCCGACCGTCTCGGATCCGGTATATACAAAAGAAATTCCTTCCAAATAAATTATAAGCTTTGTAAAATAATTATCACATAAATTTTTCTTACATCTCCCGTAGCATCCACATAACTTACAACATAATCTAACTATATGTACACAGATACAGTATGAACAGTGAACAGTCCGTGGCACTAGAGCGCAGGCTGGTGGGGCTGGTGGGGCTGGCGGGGCTGGTGCGGCCGGAGCGGCGGCGGCGGCGGCGCGGCCAGGCGCACGCGCGCGCGCGGCGCCGCCACGGCCACCAGCTGCACGTGCCCGCGCTCCTCCTGCGGCGGCGCCTTGCCGCGCCGGTGCAGCCGCACCCACGCCCCGAAGCAGACTAGAATCGCGAGGAACACCGCCACCGTCACGCCGCCCGCGATCGACGCCGTCTCCATCATCAGTTGCCGGCTCGTCAGCACGTACGAGTCGTCCAGGTCCTTGAACTCGCACCTCTGCCCCACGAACCCGCTGCGGCACTCGCAGTTGTAGATGGGGCTGTCCGAGATCACCACCGTGAAGCACACGCCGCCGTTGAGGCAGTAGTACTCCGAGTAGTCGCGCTCGCACTTGAACGTGGGGAAGGTGACGTTGAGGCGCGGCTGCGGCTGCGGCTGCGGCGGCGGGCGCTGCGGGCGCGCGGGCCGCGCCGGCCGCTTCGAGATGGAGCTCGAGCAGGCGCCCGCCAGCGCCCAGGCCGTCGACACCACCGCCCACCACACTACCAACGACTGCATTGTCGCGCTCGCCGCTCGCGGTACGTACACGATTTTGACATTGGACGGTGACTTATACGAAATCCGAGAGGCGATGACATGACCGCTTTCGAATTTCGAACTCGAACCCTTCGCTCGCATCCGCGTCGGCGGGCCGCCCAGACATGTTTCCTGTGTCAACTTTTTTTACGTCGACGATCACTCGCTCATGACGGAGGCGCGGTTTCTACGAGCGCCCGAGATATCGCATCGATCCCTCCGCGGGCATGTCGAAAGTGAAACACTCGACCGGACCGTACACTCTGCTAGTGGCTTGCGATTATTCACGGAGCACATACACACAATGTCCCGTTGGAAACGATACACACAAAATGGTGCTGAGCGAAACGGACTCGCACTGCGCTCGCCGAGTTGCTTGAACGCGACTGACGGAAGGCGTCTACTGCATCCGCCATCTGCCGACGGGAATGAATGCGGTGAACTCGCCGTTGTTGCGCTAGTGTGCGCGTACACACGCACAATACCTTTATCCGTACGTCAAAGTTGCACAGGTGTGCGTTCAGAATATTAGATGTGTGGGTAAACCTTTTTTCTTTTGTGGGGACAAAGAGATTAAAAAAAATCTCTTTGGTATGGGATTATACAGGCATTAAATACTACCTCCCTTCTCGTAACGACTTTGAACCTAAATGCCCAGAGGTAACTTGTTTGACACAAAAAGTTCAACTATTGTTTACATGACAAGATAATTTAGTTCTTTAGTAAACAATTTTTTTGAACTTTATAAATATAGTATATACTTTTTACTCATAAAAACTAGATCTTATTTCACAAAATTCCATATATTCTTACATGTTCTCTTATATACGATTATGTGAATAAAAATGTATAATTCCTTTTACTTTCTTAAAATGTACTTTTTTAGTAAATAATGGAAATTATTATAAAATTTATCATAGACTAAATAAAATAAATAGAATAAATATTTTTCTTCATCTTTGTCGTTGAAAATATTCTATGGTGTTGTATAGATTATTTTTAGATTTTTGTGCCGAACGCACCTGTTACAGATTAAACAAACTTTAACATCTGCGATGTTGTCACAAATGTCAAAGTCAAGTTAAACTTATAGCCTTGTGTTTTCAGTTGTTTATGTTTTTCAATTTCTCACAATTCTCACACAAAACGGTTCATAACAAATATGTGAAGTCACATCATTTGTGAGTTTTAAAATAAGAAGATATTGAAACATGTCAGAATCAAAGTCCAAATCGTTAAATCTTAATCCTTCTCCAACGTTACAATGCAAAGATCTGCACGAATATTTAAAAAGCCGTTCCCCTCAATTTCTGGAGACGCTGTACAACTACCCCACGATATGTTTAGCGGTTTATCGGTAAGGGCATTATTCATACATATAGTAAAAACAATAAAATGAGTACATATTTGCTTTATAACTTTTGCGTGTGAGGTTATATTTTGGTTTAAATCACTTGCGCTCAGTGATTTTGCACTGACACCGATAATACATAATAAGAAACTGTTATTGGGAGTTCTGCCCAACAAATACTATGTACTGTTACTATGTACTGTTGTACTATGTACTATTTACATGTTACTGATAAACAGACCTTTAAAACAATATACTTTGCACTATGTCAATCCATACTCACTTACTGTATCGATACGTGGGGTGGAGCTGCAAAAACGAATTTACTGCCTTTAGAACGAGCTCAGCGTACTATACTTAAAGTAAGCAACTTTCTACTGTTCAGGTATCCTACAACATCGCTATACGAAGAATGCGGCGTACTATCTGTTAGAAAACTTTTTATACTTAAATTAATTCTGTATCAGCATAAGCTCGTTTCTAGTAATCGTCTTGACGTGTCCAAGCTTACTAAGCGGAGGAAAGATAGAGTATTCGAAATTAATAAAGTCAGGACAACATTTGCTAAAAGATTTCCTTATTTTCTAGGTAGCCTTCTTTATAATAAAATTTCCAAAATCCGTAAAATCAATAACTTACATCCATTTGGCCTTAAGAAAGAAATCATAAAAATTCTCAATAACTTTACATATGATGACACTGAAAATCTTCTGTCAGTTCTAAAATGATACCATAATCCAAAACAATTTGTATTCACACCCTCGTTCCATGACAAATGCGTAAACCCATGCACACACATACACACACACCTTTATACACACACACACACACACACACCCGTGCGCGCACACGTATACTCATATGCAAACGCACACGCATGCACACATACATTCACACTCACAATCGCTAATATTTTTAATAAAACAAAGTTAATTTATCTTTTGTTATGTTTTAAATTACTTCTACTGTTTCTGTAACTATTACATCATTATCATTTGTCAAACTAACGTAAATGAAAATTATAGTATGCTAGATTCACAAGGGAGAGTTCAGTTGCCTATATTACAGGTTCCCGCCCAGTTTAGGCAACTGAAAACAAACGTATGTCCAATTTTACTATAATGTTACTCGAAACCTAATGATATTGTGTAATGTGACTGTGCTATTTTATGAAATAAAGATATATTATTATTATTATTATTATGTGGTTGTGGTTGACCAACAATACCCAATAGTCATAATGCTTCAATGTTCAGTCCAATGATACCTAAGATGCTACCTATTTTGTTTCAACATAGTTTGCAGAAGTAACAATGGAGCATGCAGTCAATCTGTCATAGACATAGACATTTTTTTTTTTACCTGATGATAAGTGGTCACTGTTGCTCATGGGTATTTGTAAGCAACTTGGGTTCCTTATGAAGTTAATCATAGATGCGGTTTACTCCTGAAGACCACGATGTTTAACTCATATAAAAGTGTCAACCACACCTTTCCATCAAAATGCAAGTATTGCTTCACACCATACAATAAGTGTGGTGGTTGTCCCTTCCCGGTCGGATTATGCTGGTACTACCACCTAGTGCCACTAACATCTGTAATCAATCTTACAATTATTTGCAGTCCTACCTTATCTTACTTACTATCAGATATACTAGATGCCACTATATATTCATACCCAAAAAAAAAAGTGACCTAATTTTTTGTCCGGTATACTTAAAAAAACAAAAATTCTCTGATGTTACAGAGAGCTGCCCGAGCTGGCGCGGCACTTTGTCATCCGCCTGCTGTTTGTGGAGCAGCCGGTGCCGCAAGCCGTGGTGGCCTCGTGGGTCACACAGACTCATGCTAAGTATGTCGAATAAATTATGTACATTTATTTTTTGTAAAAGTATAAAGGTACCTAGAATCATTATTTGTGTTTTGAATCAAAAAGTTAATAATAACAACAGATTTAAGCTTATATGTGTTCTGGTTTGAAGGGTGTAAGGTACAAGTTATGTTTTTTTTATAAGATTAAAGTAGCAAACAAGCATGCAGTCCACCTAATGGTAAGTGGTCACTGCGGCTCATGGACACCTGTAAACAACTTCATATAGAACATGAAGTTGTATCTTAAGTCAACTACAGATGAATTGCTACTCCTAAGGACTAAAATGGTTGCCTCATATAAAAGTGTGCCGGCAACCACACCCTTCCATTGAAACACAAGAAATGCTTCAGGCTAGAAATAGGTGTGGCAGTGGTACTTCCTTGTGTGATCTACACTGGTTCTACCACCTACAAAAAATCTACATTAGAACTTATCTTAGATAATAATTACATCCGACCATGGTGGTCATGGCTAAACTTATATTAAAAACAACTAAAGTGGTGTGTAACAACTATGTCTAATAATATTATATAGTATTATCTCTTTATTTTTGTTTTTAGGGAACAGAGTAAAGCCTGTGAGGCTCTATCAGAATTGTCAGTGTGGCAGGAAGCCCCCATCCCAGGGGGTTTGCCAGGATGGATGCTTGCACAATCCTTCAAGAAGAACCTAAAGGTTGCACTCCTTGGAGGGTAAGCATATCAAAGCTCAGATTATCAGTAATATTTATCACTTTAATGAGAGTACAGTCACATTCTAACAGTAGCAATATTTATACTTTACTAGCTCTTACCCGCGGCTTCGCCTGCACGGTCAAAGGGAATTAACATTAGCATTTGATAGCGTGATTCAAAACTTGCAAATGAATTTTACTAACACCATCTATTAATAACGTCTGGCAGTACTGAACATGTATGAACTAACAAAACATCCATATTCTCATGGGAATGAGAGAGCGCGGTAAAGGTGGCCTATGTTACTCTCCGTCCTCCTAACTATCTTCCAGCATATAAACCATATCATATAATAGCCATGTGGTGACGTGAAAGAGGAACAAACATACACACTTTCACGTTTATAATATTAGTATGGATTCACTAATTATCTAAAATCATTATATGAACAGAGCTCTAGGAATTATGACCACATTTACATATATAAGCTGGTGATCACATTAAGATACAAAGTTTTATTGAACAAGTAAACTTATACAGTACATATGGAAATAATGCAAAAGTGAAAAAGATTGTGTCACAAATGCCAACTCTGAATATGAAGGAAGTATGTACTAGAATCTAGATAATACTGAAAATTTAAAAAAGATGTTGCAAATCATTTTCCAGATCGTCATATTTAGTCATCTGTTACACACACCATGAGAAGACATAGAATTTAGCTACATGTCATCCATGACAAAGCAAGCTAACTAGGTGCATTTTTTTATCTGACTGAAGTAGCAAATGAACATGCAGTCCACCTGATGGTAAGTGGCCACTACCACCCATGGACATTTATAATCAACTTTATACAGAACATGTGTTCCATCTGAAGTCAATCACAGTTGCGTTGCTACTACCGAGAACTATGATGGTCGCCTCATGTGAAAGTGTGCCGGCAACCACACCCTTCTATCGAAATGCAAGAAATTCTTCACGCTAGAAATAGGTGTGACGGTGGTACTCTCCGGTCGAACTACACTGGTTCTTCAACCAGCATAAGTATTTGATGTTGCTTATCTCGTATTCCAGCGGCAGGCCATGGAGCATGTCGTCGTCCCTGGAGCCGGACGGCAAGGCGCGCGACGTGGCCTTCCTGGACGCGTACGCGCTGGAGCGCTGGGAGTGCGTGCTGCACTACATGGTGGGCAGCGCGCAGACCGAGGGCATCAGCGCAGACGCCGTGCGCATCCTGCTGCACGCGGGGCTCATGACCAGGTCAGCTGGGGGATGATGCTTGATGTGTACCGTTACCGAATGTGGCCTGTCTCAGCGTTGCAGTAAGGTTGCACACTCATGGAGTATATACAGAGAAAATAATATTTACTACTACCATTTAAAAGTATGTTTTTTTTACCTGACTGAAGTAGCAAACAAGCATGCAGTCCACTTGATGGTAAGTGGCTACTGCCGCTCATGGACATCTATAAGCAACTTTATACAGAATATGGGTTCTATCGGAAGACAATCACAGATGCGTTGCTACTCCCGAGGACTATGATGGTCGCCTCATATAAAAGTGTGCCGGTAACCACACCCTTCTATCGAAACACAAGAAATGCTTCACTCTAGAAATAGATGTGGTGGTGGTATTTCCCCGGTCGAACTACACTGGTTCTAGCACTTCCAAAAGTTTGACCAGAGAGGTACCACTACCACATTTATTTCTAGCGTAAAGTAGTTCTTGCATATCAATAGCAACCATATTAGTCCTTGGAAGTAGGTAGTAACACATCTGTGATTGACTTCAGTTCCCAAGTTCTATATGAAGTTGCTCCATGGATGACAGGGTGGTCCCTGTCATCCATTAACATCAGTTGTACTGCAGGCTCGTTTGCTATTTCGATTGGATAACAACAAACCACACAATGTTACCTCTCTTTATTCAATCCAATTGCTAATTATATAAAAAAATATTATAAGTAAACTCGATTTGGGTAACTTTGAACATTTTTTACAATATTTGTGATATTATAATCTGTTTTATATTTATTGCACCTTGTTTTTATTAAATGAATAGTGTCCTTTTTAGCTGGTTTATTAATCTAACACAATAAATTTACGGAGAAAACAATTAAACTATCCACAATTACCCCTAAAACTCAAATTCAAAGTTATCCTTAGTTTTGGGTAACTTTGAATATAATTTTTTGAGGATATAAAATCCGTCATTAATCGAATATTTTAAGGTCTGGGTAAAATTAATTAACATATTTTTGTTAATTAAAACCAAATCTATAAAAAATACATTTATTTTGACATATAAATACAATAGACAACTTGGTCTTGCCATATGAATCAAGATCGACCAATTTGGTGGTAAAATAAGATACTAGTTTTTTTTTATTATTTATTCCATCCATCCATAGGATGGACGGAACATGGACATAACATAGGCCTCCCCTAAATGGCGCCACTCCAACCAGTCCTGTGTCCTCTGAATGCAACGGTTTCCCGCTGTCTTCTTCAGGTCACAGGTCCATCTGGTAGGGGGCGACCGGTACTCCTTTTGCCTAAACATGGTTGCCACTCGAGAACCTTTCTTCCCCATCGGTTATCGGTCCTACGAGCGATGTGGCGGCCCATTGCCACTTCAGCCTGCTAATTTTGAGAGCTATGTCGGTAAGCTTCGTTCGTCTACGGATTTCATCGTTGCGAATCATGTCTCGTAGCGAAATTCCGAGCATAACCCTCTCCATAGCACGCTGAGCGACCCTGAGCCTCCGAAAAAAATATTTTTTTATGATACAGGTTTAAAAAGATTTTTTAAGATTTAAAGATTTAAAAGATTTATTTAACAACTTAAACAACTTAAACTTAACGGTAACTTTGAACCGTTCAAAGTTACCCGTATTACATCCAATTTCGACGTCGTCAAAAGTTTAACAGTTTTACGCAATATTCAACATGGGATACGGATAGTACAGTTTCAAAATAATAATATACAATATACATTTTAAAGATTAAACACCAAAACATACCTGTTTACGGTAAGTTTTATATTATAATTGCTATTTCAAAACGGAGCATCAAACACTTGTAACAACTTCACTACGGAAAAGGCGGTATTTTTTAAAATTATGACATTGACAGGTACCTTTTTTTACTTTCATTGCTATTACAACATTTTGGCAATCCATTTTACGCAGGTACGATATTGAAACAACAAGAAGTTTCCATGTAATAAATTAATATATTTTTTTCACAACTTTGTTCAAAGTTACACCGCAGTTCAATGTTACCCAAATTGATGTTAGTGATTTTAATTTTTTGTTGACCTTAAGAATATGTTTAGTCTGTACACTCGCTCTCTTTATGAGAACCTAAATTCAGCATGTAGATGTCCTTGTAATGCTTTCCTTACTGTACGAGACATGGTATAATTTATCTGTCAAAATTCCACTCTCATTTCATTATTCATTCTTATTTCCAGAGATGCAGACGATGGGTCCGCCGTCATCACTCGCGCCGGTTTCCAGTTTCTGCTACTAAGTACCGCTAAACAAGTACGATATTATTGTCTAAATCTGGTGGCACCAACCTATTCCTAACCAGTGCCTGACCCAACCCATGTGTCAAAGTCTAATTCTATCTAAATCCAATCCACAGGTCTGTTGCTTAGTCCGAGGATTAAAATGGCCTTATAAGAAAATGAACCTGCAACCACACCCTTCTATTTAAATGTTAGAACCACCACACTTATTGCTAGAAATATGTGTATCTTTAAGACCTCTAAGATTGGAACCATACTTATCTTGCAAGGTATATGATATAACATGGTTTTAGTAAAATGTAAATCATATTCTCGTTTATATACAGGTGATTAAATAATTAAAAAGAGCTGAGTTTCTTAATATTTTTTTTCAGTAAGGGTTGTGTGGCGACTTCCCGCTACTCATCCAGAGATGGCGCTACTAGTATTCTGAAACACGCTATCGAAGTATTTTCAATACCCCGCGTATATACAAGTTCCAAACAACGAGTGTCTGAGCACGGCCGCTCCCCAGGCATGATCACCTAGCCTGGCGGGAGATCTTCCTTTGCCAAAGTTGTGTGATCCTGGAGTAGTGTGAGATAGAAAAAACGAGACTAACAATAGAAAAGCTAACTTCAGAGTGTCGTTTTTTCGTGACGGTGTGCGCGTAAAAATTTGCTCTCATCATTTTTTCCTAACGCTCCAAAATAAGTATAACTTCAAAAACCTGTTACTGAGAATTTATAAGTTCTCTCCAAAGACTTACACATAACAAAAGCTAATTTAATTTAGTTGAATATATGTTGTCGGTCAGGTGTGGCTGTTCCTGCAGCACTACCTGCACACGGCGGAGAAGCGCAGCCTCAGCGCGGCGGAGTGCCTCGCCTTCCTCTACCAGCTCAGCTTCAGCACGCTCGGGAAGGTACCACCACTTAACTAACCACTACACACTATCAAACAAACTCGCTTCCCGCTGTCTGTCCCTATGTATCCTTATATCTTTATTTTTATTTATTTATAAAAGGTTCACCAACGTAGCATACACTTATAAATATCAAATAACACAAATATAAATAAATAGGTCGTGTACCAACAATTACAGGTGAACACGGCATATACAGTATTGACGCTCTGTTAAATTATATTACAATTAAAGTAGGATTTTAAAGTTTACATTAAATATGAACTAAACAAATACAATATTATTCAATCAATAAAAATATCTGTAAAACTACGCTACAGATTTTAATGCAGTTTGTTTTAATAGATAGAGTGATTTAAAGGGAAGGTTTTTGTATATAATACATGCATAATATAATGGAGGAACGCTGATAATTTTAGGTTTTTGATTTTTAGGCGGAACGAAGTTTACCGGGTCAACTAGTTTTTAATATTTGTATAATCTTTCTTTTTTTATTGATATGTTTTACTTTCTATTACATATTTATAGTATTATTCATAAAACTATTATTTGAACCCTACGCATTCTTGTTTTCATCCTGGCTTTAACTTCTCACGGTAAGGTTGTCTGGATGAAATCGCTGATTAGCGATAAGACCGCCTTTTGTATTGTTTTAAAATTGTATTTTTTTCTCTGTTATTGTTTTGTATTTTTATTTGGGTACAATAAAGGTGTATTGTTATTATTACTTCATAATAGTTTATAATATTGTACCATAGCTAACTTTGGTGTTCAGTTATTAAACACTCTGGTATACTCTTTTAAGCATTTTCTTGACGATTGGTGACGACTCGTGTCGAAAATTAACAAAAACTTAAACTCCACCCCTTCTGCCTGTACCCAAGCATATTTTGAACGAGCTGATTGAATAAATGATTAACATCCTTCTTTGCCATACTAATCTGATACAATGGGTCTGACTAGTTGTATATTTATATTTGTCCATATAACGACGGCATAAATGGCGTACGCCTTGAAATATTATAAATAAGAACCAGATCAAATGACTTAGGATATTTATTTATGTTCTTAGTAGTGATTCGTCGTCAACCCATTATTGGCCCACTGCTGGGCACGGGTCCTCTCTCAGAATGAGAGAGTTTAGGCCATAGTCCACCGCGCTGGCCAAGTGCGAATTGGTAGTAGTGATTACGATGACTTTATTTATATAGATACAACAAAAAGTAAATAAAATTAGATACCAGATCAAATTCACCATGTTATAGATTTTTTTAACATCAATCTTCTTTACAACTTTGGTGGCAAAAAACAAAATAATAATTGTAAATAAAATTTGTATTGTAAAAAACATTTATTCTACTGTGTTTTTACCAGGATTACAGTACGGAAGGCATGAGCAATAACATGCTTGTGTTCCTGCAGCATCTCAGAGAGTTTGGACTGGTGTATCAGAGGAAGGTAAATATTTTGCTTTATATATTCCGGTCGATAGGTTTCATATGTCTTGACCCTGTAGTCGGGGAGTAGAATACGGCTACGGTATCCCCTGCCTGTCGTAAGAGGCGACTAACAGGGGGCCTCTGGGGTTGCGGACGGCTAGAGTGGGAGCTCGAACCGTCCAACAAGCAACCCCGAGAAGGACGGCGGTATGTGTGGCTGCATCTCGCCGTAAGCACCGGATGGTGAAGGGGGATGGTACACGTCTCCCAAGAGATGAGCCCGTGAGGGGCACTGCGCTAGGGGCCACCGGTACTACAAGCGCTGAGGAAGGCCACCAAGGAGGTTTTAGTGGGTAAAAATCCCACATAACCCTGAGTTTCTCCCAAGGCTTCGGTGTACCTTTTGAAGGTTTCCTCCCCGTACCAAAAAAAAGCATATGTCTGTTGTTAACCCATTATTTTCCTGCTGCTGGGCAGGGGTCTTCCTCAGAATAAGAGAGTTATACGCCATAGTCCACCGCGCTCGCCAAGTGCGAATTGGTGGACTTCACACACCTCCGAGAACGTTTTTTTAAAAACCTCTCGGGTGTGTAGGTAGTCCTCACGATGTTTTCCTTCACCGAAAAGCAGTGATAATTAATTTCAAATACGGACATAGTTTTAGAAAAATCAGTGGTACGTGCCTGGGTTTGAACTTCGAATACATATGACTACTATATTTATATATTTATTTATACTTTATTTATTGCACCAATACGAAAAATGTAGTACAAAAGGCTTAATGCTAAAAAGCTTTCTCTACCACCCAATCTTTGGGAAGTGTAGAAATACATTGGTTAC
Source organism: Spicauda simplicius (assembly GCA_949699795.1). NCBI lineage: Eukaryota > Metazoa > Arthropoda > Insecta > Lepidoptera > Hesperiidae > Spicauda > Spicauda simplicius. The sequence goes on along the minus strand of OX453071.1, from coordinate 19,596,133 downwards.
TGCAATAGAATACATTGGTTACTGCAATTTTTGAAGCAATGACTAGGCTACAATTTATTTCATCTCAATGGAAAATTACACAAATAATAATGTTGAGAACCAGTGGCGTAGTGTCCTATAAAGGGCCCAGTATAAAATTGAGGAGCAAAAATTAAGAGTACGATATTTCCAAAAAAAAAAAAACAAATCAAAGGTAATTTAACCGCAATCCGAGTTGGAAAAAATTTCAGCGGATAAGAAGGTCGCTCCAGTACACCTTGTACAAATTGTCGACAAAAGAAGGTTGGTAAAATTTACCGTCCTCCCAAAATTTGCCGTCGATACGGCTGATACGGCGGTAGCTACGCCCTTTCTAAGGACCCCAAGTCATAATGGCGAATAAGTTTGTTGCCCATACCATCCAAGTTAATAGAAATTTGGTGCGGCTTCAGGCACCTTCGATGAAAGCACGCAACTGTAGACACAGGATAATTATACAAATTGATAAGTCCCTTGAAGTCAAAAAGTATTTTTCGAGTGTATTTCTTGACATAATTATCCCAACCTTTCGATAGGGTGTGGCATGAAGGGCTTCTTTTCAAAATAAAATCACTCTTCCCCAAATGCACCTGTGGCGTTCTCAAGTCTTTTACAAAGCATAAACACTTCTTAGTGCAGAACGGTAAGGCGCTCTCAAGCCTTTGTACGCATATCATCGTGGGGTCCCACAAGGCAGGTGGTTGGGCTTGATTACTTATTTTACGTATTCTGACGTGTCAACATCAGATTGCATAACAACCGAAATCTTTGCCAATAATACTGGCGTCATGTAGAGGTGTGAACAATCCTACAAGATGGACTAAATCATATCTCGGACTAGCTCAAGAAGACGCGAATCAAATGAAATGAAAGCAAATTGGTTAATGTTACCTTCACGTTGAAGAAAGAAACATGTCCATCGATAAAGCAATCTCCATATCGCACCAGCTGAGTTTGTAAGATATTTAGGCTTACACCTGGATAAACGATGGACATTGCAAAAGCATATTTTCGCCAAACGTAAAAATTAAATTACGTAAAATCTATTGGCGACGGTCACGTGCGTTGCTACTCTCGTATTTTTGTCCATATAAAAGTGATTCCACATGTACACTGTTCTATCGAAATGCAAGTGCTGCTTCACGCTAAAAACAGGCGTGGCATTGCCATTTCGATCGTTCCATACTCGTTCTACTGATGACCTTGAATAGCATCATGCACATTGCAGCGGCTCGGTTCTTCGTTCTACCACTTGGAAACTTTGGCAAAGGGAGAGCCATGCTTTGGAGAGCATAAGATTAATGGAGGGTAAATTTAATTGAAAAGCATGAGGTTAATATAGGATAAATTTCAGCGCAAAGCGGGCCGGTTCTACCCGACGCGGCTCGCGCTGAACATAACGTGCGTGCGCGACGGGCCCGGCGGCCTGCAGGCGGCGCGCCGCGACGGCTACATCCTGGTGGAGACCAACTACCGCGTGTACGCCTACACGCAGTCCGCGCTGCAGGTCGCGCTGCTGGGGCTCTTCGCGGAGCTCGTCTACAGGTGGGTGGCCACCGAGCGGGCGGCTCTGCCCCGCGCGGCTACATCCTGGTGGAGACCAACTACCGCGTGTACGCCTACACGCAGTCCGCGCTGCAGGTCGCGCTGCTGGGGCTCTTCGCGGAGCTCGTCTACAGGTGGGTGGCCACCGAGCGGGCGGCTCTGCCCCGCGCGGCTACATCCTGGTGGAGACCAACTACCGCGTGTACGCCTACACGCAGTCCGCGCTGCAGGTCGCGCTGCTGGGGCTCTTCGCGGAGCTCGTCTACAGGTGGGTGGCCACCGAGCGGGCGGCTCTGCCCCGCGCGGCTACATCCTGGTGGAGACCAACTACCGCGTGTACGCCTACACGCAGTCCGCGCTGCAGGTCGCGCTGCTGGGGCTCTTCGCGGAGCTCGTCTACAGGTGGGTGGCCACCGAGCGGGCGGCTCTGCCCCGCGCGGCTACATCCTGGTGGAGACCAACTACCGCGTGTACGCCTACACGCAGTCCGCGCTGCAGGTCGCGCTGCTGGGGCTCTTCGCGGAGCTCGTCTACAGGTGGGTGGCCACCGAGCGGGCGGCTCTGCCCCGCGCGGCTACATCCTGGTGGAGACCAACTACCGCGTGTACGCCTACACGCAGTCCGCGCTGCAGGTCGCGCTGCTGGGGCTCTTCGCGGAGCTCGTCTACAGGTGGGTGGCCACCGAGCGGGCGGCTCTGCCCCGCGCGGCTACATCCTGGTGGAGACCAACTACCGCGTGTACGCCTACACGCAGTCCGCGCTGCAGGTCGCGCTGCTGGGGCTCTTCGCGGAGCTCGTCTACAGGTGGGTGGCCACCGAGCGGGCGGCTCTGCCCCGCGCGGCTACATCCTGGTGGAGACCAACTACCGCGTGTACGCCTACACGCAGTCCGCGCTGCAGGTCGCGCTGCTGGGGCTCTTCGCGGAGCTCGTCTACAGGTGGGTGGCCACCGAGCGGGCGGCTCTGCCCCGCGCGGCTACATCCTGGTGGAGACCAACTACCGCGTGTACGCCTACACGCAGTCCGCGCTGCAGGTCGCGCTGCTGGGGCTCTTCGCGGAGCTCGTCTACAGGTGGGTGGCCACCGAGCGGGCGGCTCTGCCCCGCGCGGCTACATCCTGGTGGAGACCAACTACCGCGTGTACGCCTACACGCAGTCCGCGCTGCAGGTCGCGCTGCTGGGGCTCTTCGCGGAGCTCGTCTACAGGTGGGTGGCCACCGAGCGGGCGGCTCTGCCCCGCGCGGCTACATCCTGGTGGAGACCAACTACCGCGTGTACGCCTACACGCAGTCCGCGCTGCAGGTCGCGCTGCTGGGGCTCTTCGCGGAGCTCGTCTACAGGTGGGTGGCCACCGAGCGGGCGGCTCTGCCCCGCGCGGCTACATCCTGGTGGAGACCAACTACCGCGTGTACGCCTACACGCAGTCCGCGCTGCAGGTCGCGCTGCTGGGGCTCTTCGCGGAGCTCGTCTACAGGTGGGTGGCCACCGAGCGGGCGGCTCTGCCCCGCGCGGCTACATCCTGGTGGAGACCAACTACCGCGTGTACGCCTACACGCAGTCCGCGCTGCAGGTCGCGCTGCTGGGGCTCTTCGCGGAGCTCGTCTACAGGTGGGTGGCCACCGAGCGAGGCTCTGCCACACGAGGCTCGCGCTGAATATAACACGCGGGCGGGATATACACACAAACAAACATACGCTCCAAAAACATTATCCTACTTCTGACGCAGTTGAGTTAAAATATGTCGGAGCAAAATTACGATAACGACTACTTCTATTGACCTCACCGAAAAGTGTACATTTTTATAAAGGTGGTAGAACCAGTGTAGTTCGACCGGGGAAGTACCACCGCCACACCTATTTCTAGCGTGAAGCATTTCTTGCGTTTCGATAGAAGGGTGTGGTTGCCGGCATACTTTCACATGAGGCGACCATCATAGTCCTCGGGAGTAGCAACGTATCTGTGATTGATTTCAGATAGAACCTATGTTCTATGTGTAGTTGCTTACAGATGTCGCAGGGCGGCGATGACCACTTACCATCAGGTGGCCTGCGTGCTCGTTTGTTACCTCATTATTATAAAAAAAATGTATAGAAGAATGTGTTAAATATTGAGGATCTGTTGTCATTGTGTTGTGTGGGCAGGTTCCCGAACCTGGTGGTGGGCGTGCTGACGCGCGAGTCGGTGCGGCAGGCGCTGCGCGGCGGCATCTCCGCCACGCAGATCATACACTACCTCGAGCTGCACTCGCACCCGCAGGTAACCGTTACGGGGGAAGTACCACCGCCACACCTACTTCTAACGTCAAGCAGCTCTTGCGAGATGGAACGGTGTGGTTGCCGTCACACTTTTATATGACGCGACCATCATAGTCCTCGGGAGTAGCAACGCATCTGTGATTGACTTCAGATAGAACCCATGTTCTATTTGAAGTTGCTTACACATGTCCATGAGCGGCATTGAGTAATTACCATGCTTCGATCAGATAAAAAAAACGTGGGGGAAAGCTTAGTGCTTGCTGAACTAAGTCAGCGAAACAAACTGCCTAGGATGAACTCAGGCTCAAAGCGGAAAATGGTCCTGACTACAGCCTTAGGGTGTATAAAAAATTCTACTTTTTTTTTATTGGATTTAATTGGCGACCGAGCATTCAATTTACCTGATATTAAGATGTCACTGCCGCCTATAGATTGCTTGTAAGAAACGTTATCTGAAGTCAATCACAGATGCGTTGCTACTCCCTTGGCCTAAAATGGTCGCCTCAGACAAAAGTGAGCTACCACACCGTTCTCAGCGAAACACATGAACTGCTTCATGCTAGAAAAAGTCTAGCTGTAGTATGACATGTATTGTATATACATGGCGGTGGTATGTCCTTGGTCGAACTATGCCTGTTTTACGACCTTGAACATGTAGATGGAAATAATGATTTATCACACCGCTCGCATCAAACATATTGGTGTTTTTTAGTGATAATGCAATGAGACCATACACATAGCTAACATGTTGCATTAACATAGTTACTGTGAAAGAAAAAAAGAAATCGTTTATTCGTTATGCGTACACACTCATACAGTTTAAGGATACTAATAATATAGTACTAACATGAGATACGGAGTTGTATACATCACAAAACGGACCCTTCTTAGCATTATGTTGGTTGATTATTTTCAGCCAGCGCTAGTCTTTCGAAGGATCTGCATGGTGAGGTCACGTCAAGTCAAAAACAGTACAATCTAAGTAAAATAGTGCAATAGGATTAAGAAAATTATTATATAACACTGTGCAGATGTTGAAGACCGATTCCGGCGGCATCCGCTCGACGTCTGTGTTGCCGCCCACCGTGCTGGATCAGATCCGCCTGTGGGAGAGCGAGCGGAACCGGTTCACGTACACCGAAGGAGTGGTTTACAACCAATTCTTGTCGCAGGTCAGTACTCAAAAAGCTCTGTTAGATCTAGCATATATTGATCTTGACGCCAGATGTATTTATTATTGAATCGCAAAAACATATTTATGCTATCTTATTGTAAAAATAAAATAAAAAGTTTTTTACACTCATAGACCTACACTAGGATTTTTTCCTTAGTCGTCGTACATAGAAATGAATATACACATTCCCAGACCTAAAACAAGAATTTAAATTCATCATTCTATCTGATATTTTTCTGGGCGGGAATCAAACTCCGAACCCACTGCGTGTTAAACTGGTGTGGTAACTGTTTCGTCACGTGGGTCGTGGATAATATAATAATATAAAGAAGAAGTTATAATTATATAAAAAGTAATATAATTCAAAGAAAAGGAGGATAACTTCATTAAAAAATATATTTATTAATTTATTGTAAACTTTATTAAATATGTATTTTTATTATATGTTAGCACTTGGTGTTCTCTTCTGGGGGAATTACCGGAGACTTCTTTTTTACGAGATAGGAGAGCGGAAGATTAATCCGTTCTGGCGCTATGTACGGCACTAGGTAGTAATGACTTCGGTTATGTTCCGGTAGAGATCCCGGAGTCCCCCACGTGTTTAGGTCTGCCCCCCGGGGGGAGGGGGGGGGGGGTTAGTGCGTTAAGAATCTCACATAACTCGCGTCGCTCCTACGGCGTCGAGTAACTTTAGGTTTTCCTTAGTCAATAAAAAAAAATTAAAAAGTAGTAAGGGTAGTAAGTCTAGCATTGTGGGTGCAGGCGGACTTCGTGGTGCTGCGCGACTACGCGCGGCAGCAGGGCGCGCTCACCTGGCAGTCGGAGCGCGCGCGCACCATGGTGGTCACGCGCGCCGGGCACGACGACATCAAGCGCTTCTGGAAGCGCCACTCCGCGCACGCCAAGAAGGGCGCGCCCTCGGGGGCGCTCTAGCGGCGCACGACACACGCCCTCTGGCGAATGCTAACACGTTCCTCGGCTTCTCGGAAGTGTATGGCGCCCTGTTCCGGACGATATAGTTTTTTTTTTTTTATTAAAGTAGCAAACGAGGAAGCAGTCCACCTGATGGTAAGTTGTCACTGCCGCCCTGCGACATCTGTAAGCAACTTCATACAGAACATGGGTTCTATCTGAAGTCAATCACAGATGCGTCGCTACTCCCGAGGACTATGAAGGTCGCCTCATATAATAGTGTGCGTAGTGTGGCTATTACTACACGCCCTCTAGTGGATGCTAGCATAACGTGGCTCAGCTTCTCGAAAGTATATGGCGCCCTCTTGCGGATGATAACACAGTAAAGTGTGGCTACACAAATTGTGATAGGTGTTTTATAAACGGCTTTAAAGTCTCACCTTCTGGTCCACTCTAACGAGCACTTGTTAATGTGAGCACTGGTCAATGATTTGCAATAAACGAATACGGGATTGATATGAAGTATGAGTGGTATGAGCCATTACTGTCATTCGGAACCGTCAACCATATTATTTTGTACTCGTGACACAAAGATAATTGAGCTAGAAAAGGCACGTGATACCCAAAATAAAAACCTTATCTTCATTTGCGATAGCGTTTTTCTAAATATAGTTTTAAGAAGGTGAAATTTGTAAATGTAATTGTTGATAAGACTGTAAATAAATAACTTTTTTTATAGTTTCAGGTTTTTTTTATTATTTCTGTAAATATTTTATTAATTGGTTTAAATCTTTCAATTTTTCTTATATCAAAACTAATGGCCTTACTGAAAATTTAGAATGATGTTTTATGTGATTAATTCTTAAAAATACACAAAAATATTATTGGTTTTACTTGTAATACACGAAAATAAAGTTTTTGAGGAATCTATAAATAGCGTGTATTATGAGTCCTAATCAAATTAAGACTCAATGAATTAATCTATCAGGTATGTAAAAGTGTTCATCCAAATCGCTAAAGTCATTAGTGTGAAAAAACGATTAGAAGCATTTGTACAAAAAGATGCGGTATATTTGTCTTTAACTTCATTACTGTCTACTGCTGGGCACTGGTCTTGTCTGAGAGTCGAGGTTTTTCGCAGCAGTATATTTTAAATGTTAATGTAAAATTTTAAAAGTAATAAAACGAGAAGCTAGTTGCACATCAATGTATTATCCTTATAACTATCCATCATCACGTAGCGCGTGCGTCAGGTGGCGGGCGGCGGGCGCGCGGGCGCGAGCGCGGCGTACAGCCCGCCCAGCGCCGCGCGCACGCTGCGCTGCAGCCCCGCGTCCTCGCACGACACCTCCTGCGCACCGCCGGGCAAAATATTCTATTAAATGTCTTTATTGTGCATAGGCCTATGGAGGCACTCACAAATTGTTTGTTACATATTTTTTTATGATTCTAGTGTTGCCTATCGATAGTATCGACATATTACAATACTATTGATTCTAGCAATACTATTGATAGTATCGATACCTATCGATCGTATCTAAACTGGCGATAGTGCAAAGGTTTGCACTATCGCCAGTTTGGATAATATTGTAATAGAATACGAAGCTATGAGGCGTCTAGAGCTATTAACTTAATATTTATAGCTTAAAATAACTTAAAGCTTAAAAGATTTTCGGTTAAGTTTCTGCCAACTTTACTAAATGTTATAGGTAAACAATCATGACATCACACACTACACTTCAAAATTAGTGATAAATACCGCATATTTATCACTAATTTTAGAAAATTTTAACTGTCTAACCTATCCCAGTTATGAGATACAGCCTGGTGACAGATAGACAAACAGACAACGGAGTGTTAGTAATAGAATCCCTTTTTTACCCTTTTATTGAAAGGATAAAAAAGATATTCTATTACTAACGGAATCCTAAAAATCATTAATTAAATAATTTAGAATCTTACCATACTGGTCAAGTCGATATCAGCTCTTTTCCCGTCTACCGTGACATGCAATTTTTCTCCCTTGAACATCTTCGGTACGGACTCCTCGCCAAACATTTCTTGCAACATCTCTATCACGCATTCCTAAACAAGAATAGAATATTATAATTGGATATGAATCCCTTTCCACTATTAATTAATGCATTAAAAATTCCTAATAAACGCAGAACAATCATAATACATAACAGAATAGAGAGTGAATACGGCTCGATAGTATTTCTAGCTTAAAGCAAATCTCGTGTTATGGTGAACGGGTATAGCAAGCTACAAGGAACGAACCGAATTACTCCCGGGGCGCTATGACAAAAAAGGTATAAAAAGGGATCTTTTTCAAAATCGGAATGCAATGGAAGACTTCTCTAATGTTACAAATATCCCTAGACGACGTTGCCTACTCTCCATCAAGTAGTTCGTCAGCAGTCGGCCCTAGTCAAGAATTCCACGTTTACGGGCAGAGGTGACGGCGAATACTCTCCACCGCGAAGCCCGTCAGCAACCACCTCTCGCTACATTGATACGGGGATCCATCTAACAGACTCCGCAAGTGTTCTCGCCGATGGTCCGCGTACACGTCCGTCCCCCGTACCGGCGCGCACACGCCTCACCTTGAAGTGCATGCGGTCGAGCTTGGGCGCGAGCGGCAGCGCGCGCGGCGCGGGCAGCGCGGACACCGCCAGGATGGCCGCCACGATCGGTCCGCGTACATGTCCGTCCCCCGTACCGGCGCGCACACGCCTCACCTTGAAGTGCATGCGGTCGAGCTTGGGCGCGAGCGGCAGCGCGCGCGGCGCGGGCAGCGCGGACACCGCCAGGATGGCCGCCACGATCGGTCCGCGTACATGTCCGTCCCCCGTACCGGCGCGCACACGCCTCACCTTGAAGTGCATGCGGTCGAGCTTGGGCGCGAGCGGCAGCGCGCGCGGCGCGGGCAGCGCGGACACCGCCAGGATGGCCGCCACGATCGCGTCCGCGTACATGTCCGTCACCGGCTGCGCCTGCCACTGCCCACGACAAACGAATTATGTTATACGTATTCACGCAGAAACGTGGAGACAGTCATAAGGACTGTCGATTGATGTAAGAACTTTAAAAAAATAAGAAAATAATGTCATTTTTCTATTAGTAAACAACAGTAGTCGTGTCTGTCAATGGAATATATCAAATGCATGAACATACATACATTTTATGTATTCTATTGACAGACAAGGTCGTAATATATAAGATGTACGACTGTCTGTACATCTTATATATTACGATTGGCGTATGTGCAAGTGTGTATGTACACGGAAGAGCGAGTAGCGGGCGCGAATGTGCTAGAGTGAGTGCACGGTTATGTATGTAGACGCGCGTGCGAGTTTGAATACGTATTGGACTGTAGTGTGCGTCGTTGTATGTTATACAACCCAATATTGCAATCGACCTTACTTTGATATCGGAAGTGCAGTAATAAAAGAGACATCGTAGTCGTATTTAATCCAAACCTAACACACCACATTAGAGGGCGAATGTATGTGCTGCGAATGTTCGGGTGTGCGCGTCTACGTGCATGATTGCGCACAGATGAGCGAATATCTATGCGCGGATGTGCGAGTGTGTGCGCGTGAATGTACGTGAATATGTGTGTGTTTATCTATACATGAATGTGTGTGTGTGTGTGGCTACCTCTAGCGTGACGATGGGCGGGTCGACGGCGAGGTGCACGCAGCCGTAGAGCCGCCAGCGCGTCTCGCTGAGGAACTCGGCGGTGCCGGCCAGCCGCAGCACGGCGTGCCGCAGCAGCGCCGGCGCGCCCGCGTAGTGGATCGACTGCCGCTGCGTCACCTCCGACTGCGTCAGCTCCGTGTACTCTGCACCGATACAATCACTATATAGTATAGAACAAAGTCGCTTCCCGCTTTCTGTCCCTATGTATGCTTACATTTTTAAAACTACACTACGGATTTTAATGTAGTTTTTTTTTAAATAGATAGAGTAATTCAAGAGGAAGGTTTTTATGTATAGTATATGCGTAATATAGTGGAGGAACACTGATAATTTTAAATTTTTGACTTTTAGGCGGAACGAAGTTCACCGGGTCAATAAAATATATATATAATATTATAAATATATAAAATATATATAATATATAATATTGGTATAATGAACTAAACTAGTATTTTATATTAGAATCAAGTGGCAAACTCAAAACGCAGTCCACTTGATGGCGAGTGGTCACTGCCGCCCATGGAAATCTGTATGCAACTTTAATTAGAACTCGATTTATATATTAAGTCAATGACAGATGCGTTGCTAGTCCCGTGGACCAAGATCGTCCTGTCAAAATTTAACACAATATTTATTTAAGTATTTAGGGCGAGAGTCGAATACTGAACGACATACTAGGATATGTCTCTTCTATCAACTGAAACCCTATACAAGCATAAAATCAAAATTACGTTACTCACTATGTAAATCAGAAGGAGCTAATATGTGATAGTTGAAATTTCTCTTCACAAGGATGCCCTGGAGCTCCTTGCCTGGCTCCGGTGGGTCAACAGCGAGGGAACCCATTACCTGCAATCCATTATATTATTAAACGTAAATATTACCAAACACAAGATAGAAATTGTTCTAAGATTGGAATCAACTAATATTGGTCCTTCGAACCAGATTGTATTATTTACTGTCAATTTTTCGTTTTGTCAACATAGAAATAGTTTTCCAAATTTAAAATGTCCTGATATGGGTTAGGTAATTTCCAGTTGACGAAGACTTGTGGAGAGCTATTTGTATGAACTGAGTTTAGCTGCAGCCTTAGTCTTTATACCTATTTCTGCCTCATGACAACAGTGTGGAAGAAAGGTCCTCGAGTGGCGACCACGTTTAGGCAAAAAGAGTTCGCTCCCCCACAAGGTGCACTGGTGACCTGAAGAAGACAGCGGGAGACCGTTGGATTCAGAGGGCACAGGACCGGTTGGAGTCGTGTCATTTAGGGGAGGCCTACATCCAGCAGTGGACATCAAAAGGCTGATGGATGGATGGAACAACAATAACTGCCCTGCGTTAACCGCTTGCCAGAAGCAGCACTGCATATGTGATTGACTGTTGGGTTTGAACCTACATGGAGTTGGTTAGTATGGATGGAGTTAGTACAGATATGCAGTGGCTCGTTCCGCTCGTCGCACGTCCGCTCCCATACCTCGGCGGTCTTGACCCCGCGGCCCAACAGCTGGCCCGCCCCATACCTTGGCGGTCCTGTCCCCGCGGCCCAGCAGCTGGCCCGCCCCCGTACCTTGGCGGTCTTGTCCCCGCGGAAGGTGAGCGCGAGCGGCTGCGTGTTGCGCGGCGTGTGCACGGCCAGCCGCGCGCGGTGCTCGCGCTGCAGCGCCGCCTTCAGCCGGGACATCTCGTTCTGCTCGCCGTGGCCCGGCACCTGGCCCGCCCCCTACCTTGGCGGTCTTGTCCCCGCGGAAGGTGAGCGCGAGCGGCTGCGTGTTGCGCGGCGTGTGCACGGCCAGCCGCGCGCGGTGCTCGCGCTGCAGCGCCGCCTTCAGCCGGGACATCTCGTTCTGCTCGCCGTGGCCCGGCACCTGGCCCGCCCCCTACCTTGGCGGTCTTGTCCCCGCGGAAGGTGAGCGCGAGCGGCTGCGTGTTGCGCGGCGTGTGCACGGCCAGCCGCGCGCGGTGCTCGCGCTGCAGCGCCGCCTTCAGCCGGGACATCTCGTTCTGCTCGCCGTGGCCCGGCACCTGGCCCGCCCCCTACCTTGGCGGTCTTGTCCCCGCGGAAGGTGAGCGCGAGCGGCTGCGTGTTGCGCGGCGTGTGCACGGCCAGCCGCGCGCGGTGCTCGCGCTGCAGCGCCGCCTTCAGCCGGGACATCTCGTTCTGCTCGCCGTGGCCCGGCACCTGGCCCGCCCCCTACCTTGGCGGTCTTGTCCCCGCGGAAGGTGAGCGCGAGCGGCTGCGTGTTGCGCGGCGTGTGCACGGCCAGCCGCGCGCGGTGCTCGCGCTGCAGCGCCGCCTTCAGCCGGGACATCTCGTTCTGCTCGCCGTGGCCCGGCACCTGGCCCGCCCCCTACCTTGGCGGTCTTGTCCCCGCGGAAGGTGAGCGCGAGCGGCTGCGTGTTGCGCGGCGTGTGCACGGCCAGCCGCGCGCGGTGCTCGCGCTGCAGCGCCGCCTTCAGCCGGGACATCTCGTTCTGCTCGCCGTGGCCCGGCACCTGGCCCGCCCCCTACCTTGGCGGTCTTGTCCCCGCGGAAGGTGAGCGCGAGCGGCTGCGTGTTGCGCGGCGTGTGCACGGCCAGCCGCGCGCGGTGCTCGCGCTGCAGCGCCGCCTTCAGCCGGGACATCTCGTTCTGCTCGCCGTGGCCCGGCACCTGGCCCGCCCCCTACCTTGGCGGTCTTGTCCCCGCGGAAGGTGAGCGCGAGCGGCTGCGTGTTGCGCGGCGTGTGCACGGCCAGCCGCGCGCGGTGCTCGCGCTGCAGCGCCGCCTTCAGCCGGGACATCTCGTTCTGCTCGCCGTGGCCCGGCACCTGGCCCGCCCCCTACCTTGGCGGTCTTGTCCCCGCGGAAGGTGAGCGCGAGCGGCTGCGTGTTGCGCGGCGTGTGCACGGCCAGCCGCGCGCGGTGCTCGCGCTGCAGCGCCGCCTTCAGCCGGGACATCTCGTTCTGCTCGCCGTGGACCAGCACCTGGACGGAAACACCCCCCACCCATTAGTCATTTCTTTTTTTTTATCTGTCTAAAGTAGCAAACGAGCATGCAGTCCACCTGATGGTAATTCACTACCGCTTTGCGACATTTGTAATAAACTTCGTACAGAACATGGGTTCTACCTGCGGATGCGTTGCTACTCCCGAGGACTCACCCACCACCTTCCCATGGCCCTCTCAACCTTCAGGTTATACGGGCCGAAACATGGGAGAACACGCCGGTACTCCGCACTGTTCCCAGCGTGTTGCTTGATCTCCCTACAAAGCTCATAACGAGCCGCTCATTCTGAGCTGGTCCCTGCGCCGCTCACCCGTCTCGGGATGGACGCCACTCCACAGCCTCGGACGCCGGCCGCGCGAGCCCTGTCTTCACGTTCCCGTCCCTGCCTGTCTGTATGCCATCTCCGGGCGAAAGCACGCAATCTGCGGAAGTTAGCCTCGGAGGAGACGAGATCGCCGTAGTAGACTGGTCCCGCCTCGCTGCGAATCAGTCCATTCAGCATGCAGTCTCTATACTCGTCGTACAGGGGGCATTCCCAAAGCACGTGATGCATGTCTTCATCAGTCAAGCCGCAGTAACATTCGCTCACCTCACTCAGCTTCATGTCATACAGTCTCTTTCGGAAGCATCCATGCCCACTCAGGATTTGCGAAGTTTCATAGTCCGGCTCGACCCAGGTAGCCCCGAGACGAGCCGCCACGTCCGGGAAGAATCGATACGTTTCCCTACCTTTCTCCTCGCTATCCCACCGCTGCTGCCATTGGGCAACAACGTCCGCTGTGATTTTCCCTTTCTGTTCCCGCGTGTCCTGTTCGGCCGCGGACTTGTGCACTTCATCCAGTTGGCCAGCGCGGCTCACCTCGAGGTCAGCCGGAAGCACACCAGCCAAGACCGGCAGAGCCGCCGTGCTGATCGAACGGTACGCCTTGGTGAGTAGCACCAACGCCGAGCGCTGGGTTCTTAACAACGCACCTCTGACCGCATACTGGGTCACGCGCTTGTGCCATATGGCCGCCGCGTATGTCACGGTGGCCACGTAGGTGCCTCTGTACATTAACTTCAACATTGGATACCGAATTCCCCATGAGGACGCCGATACTCGCGACATCTTACCGAAGCAAGCGGTCGCCCTTTCCCCGATCGATATCGCGTGCTTGGCGAAAGATAAGCTAGAGTCCAAAACCACACCCAGTAGTGTGGCCGAGTCAACGCTTCTGACCGAGGCGCCGTCCATACGGATGGTAGGAGGACGTTTGAATTTGCCCCGGATGGTCATGTGGGCGGACTTATTGGGGGAGAATGCGAGGCGGTTCCTCGCCCCCCAGTCCGTAATCAGACTCAGGGCAGCGGAGGCCTTCGCCTCAATGCTCGCCCTAGAGTCCGCCTCGACCAGAACCGAGACGTCGTCGGCGTACGCCAAAAAACTGGAGCCCTCAGGAATTGGCAGACTCAGTAGGTCGTCCATTAACACGTTCCACAAGGCGGGACCCAGCACCGAGCCCTGCGGGCATCCCATGGTTTAAGCCTTTCACACCACCTGGTTTCCCACAAATAAGCCTACCCGCCGGTCGGTAAAGTAGTCCGCCAGCATCCGATAGATGTTTGGCGGACAACCCCCTCTCTTGGATTTCAGCAATATCATCGGCCACCAGGCGTTGTCGAAGGCGCCCGATATATCCAGCATAATCAGCTCGACGTATTTGCTGTTACTGGTGCTACTCACATGCAGAATCCGCTGCAGAGCAGTCACTGTAGACCGACCTCGCGTGAAGCCGTGCTGGCAGACGGAGAGTCCAGCGGTAATCTCTGGTGCACTTCTCAGGAGAACGCGTTCCAAAATCTTGCCGAGGATCGGTAGCAGAGTGATCGGCCGGTAGGCCTTGGGGTCATGCAGCGGCTTATCATTCCCCTTGGGCAGCACCAGCAACCTTCCGTCCTTCCATACCTTAGGAAATGTACCCTCTTTCACACACTTTCGCATAACCTCAGTCATTTCTGAACCGGCAGCCTTCCAGGTTTCTTTTAGAATTCTCGCACTCAGACCATCGATTCCCGGAGCAGTGTTAGGAAGATCCTTAACTATGTCTCGCACGTCCTCCGCCGACGGCGGGGCCGCGTCGCGACCGGAAGGCAGGCACGCTGCGAGAATTCGCACTTGCCTGTGGTACAGCGTGTCCGTCTCTGGCCGGTCGTCCGGACAGAGAGCATGCACCAGGCTATGCATAGCCTCCTCGGTATTTCCGGGGAAGCTCTCCGCGTACCTGACTCCGGACACGACGTTTCCCGGTGGGCGTCTGCGACCGGACGCAACCCGGTAGGCTTGGCCCCACGGATCCTCGTTACCGGTCGCAGCCACATCCCTCAAGAACTGTTGTTCTGTTTCTTCCATTCGTCTCCTGTATTTACTGCGCGCCTCGTGAAATTCCTTTCTGGCCTTCTCTTCCACTGCCCCCCCCTTTTCCGGGTCTTCTGCCATTCCCGTCTTTTCTTGTATTGATGTTTCCGCAATCGGTCCAGCTCATCCGTCCACCATTCATAGCCCGCCTCCTTGTCGCGCTCACGTCTATGGCCTAGGCTCATGCTTGCTGTCATTTCTATGATTTCCGTAAATTGCTCACATATCGCAGGGGCGGGGTTATTCCACTTCAGCCGTCCCATACGTTCGTGGATGTCCGAGCGGAAACGGTCCCAGTCCACACCGCGCTCCCAAAACCGCCTCAGCGCCCCCGCAGGTGCGGCTGGTGCGGCGTTGGTGTCGGCGTATAATCCTGACGTGACCACGTAGCTGATGAGCCTGTGGTCACTTGAGCTTGCGTCTTCGTGGACTGTCCACTCCTGCACTCTGACCCCTCTGGTGGTTAGAGTCAGGTCAATATTTGATTGACCACCACTGTCACCCGCGAACGTGGGTGGTTGACCCTGCTGGTTATGCACCACTAGGCTACGCGACAAGATCAGCCCCTCAACTTCAGCACGCCTATGTGTGGCGTCGGGTCCGCGTCCCACCACCTGGTCTGGTCTACAGTGCCAGAGTGGTGAGTGGGCGTTACTGTCCACTCCAATCAGGACGCGTTGGCCTCTCAGTTGGTCGAGGACCGCTTCCAGGGCTCGCGTGTGCACCTCAATTGGGTCCTTGTATTGAAAATACGCCGACACCAGATATAGGTCCAGGGACGGGACGTGGCACATCATTTGGTGCTCCGTACAGTACTGGTGCAGGATCGCACATGCCATTTTTTGGTTGCTCACATAAATGCCCGCTTTGCCCTTATTGTTCTTTTTTATTATTATTTCCGTGTCGTATGGTTCCTGCACCAGCACTACGTCGAGATTGTACTCGGCTGCTATCGTGGGGAGTTCCTTGGTGGCCACTGCAGATCCTGCCAAGTTGATCTGGCCAACACGGAGCTTAGACTCCATATTTGGTTATTTCGACGCTCCGGGTTTCCGCATACTGACGTGCTGGGCATTCCTTGGCCATCGTCCTATGCGTGAGGTATTCCTTCCGCCCGAATTTTTTGCACGTGGCGCAGCAAGCCGTTGTCGCGCTGCACTCCTGGCTGCGGTGTCCAGTCTCGCCACATTTGCCGCACGTAGATTGGGCCGCCTTACAATATTTTTCAGGGTGGCCGAACTGCTGGCACTTGTTGCAGCAAGTTACCGCCACGTAGTCGCAGGCCTCTGCCACCTGCCATCCTATGTAGACCACTTCCTCGCTTAGGAGGAAGTGGCGGAGGCCAGGGGAACACTGCAGAACATACGTGGCGGTTCGTGCCGTTGGTCTTCCCTTTTTGAAGGCCACCCTCATGTCCTTCGCGACCCGTTCTACAGTCCATTCTTGGAGCCCTCTGCGGCTCGCTTGCTCTGCAATGGACTGGGCGATCTCGTCTTGTTTCGTGTCGCCTTCAACATTACGCAGCGCGACATACGGCTGCCTTCTGGCCGGTTCCGTAACCCGGAGCGTCTTTGGTGCTGCCTCCTTCAGGCGCCGGGCGTCCTCTGCCGTGGAGGTTCTGACCACGACGCCAGCGTTCCCCACCTTCCTTACTTGCTGGACCTGAATTCCCAGCTGCTTCGGGTCCACGGCAGTCTTTAGCGCCGCCTTGGTTTCTTCTGCCGTTTTTATTTTTTCAACCTCGGCTTCGGCGGGGTAAAAAGCCACTACGGCCGCATCGCTTGCCGGGATGGGAATCGGCACTGAGCCCTTGCCCAGTTTCAGCGCGCGCGCGTAGTCAGGCTTCGCCTGGGCCGCTGGCGCCGGGGTCTGCTGCTGTTGTTGCCCACTTCGCAGTTGCCGCTGGTGGACAAGCTCCTTTTGGGTCGCCGCCAAGTCTGCCTCCACGAGAGCTTTTTCTGCGTCCGCAAGTCTAAGCTCCAGTACTCCTATAACAGCCAGGATATCCTGACCGTGGCTGCTTATGGCCTGTTTGTCAGCCATGTTTAGCTTGTTGCTTGCCGACGCTACGGACATGATGCCCTTCACAGCCGCATGGACTGACTCCATCAGCCGGGCCTTTGACATACAGGCCATGGAGTCGTCTCCCCCTTGCTCCAGCTGTCCATGCTCCCGTGAAGCGCGAGGCTCCGTCCTGCGGTCGCTGTCCAATATGCCCCCCAATGGCGGCACCTCCTCTCTCCCCATACCTCTGACAAGCCTCCTACGGCTTGGCTCCGGAACGTCATCGGGCGATGTAAGCGGCCTCTTACTAGCTCCCTGGGCTACTTCCCCCATCTCCAGCATGCCTAAGCCTTCTGGCACGCTGAACGACTGCGGTGGGGTCCGCATCAGCGACAGCCTGGGGGCGAAGGCCTGCGCTTCCAGCTGTTGCAGAAACTCACGCTCCTCTTCAATTTTTTCTTGGCTGCGTCGTTTCAGCTCATCCACCAACTCAGCACTGAGCTGGCGGCGCTCCATAGTGACTAACCACTATTTTCAGATTTTAAGCCTAATCTAACTATTCTACAAACAATATTTATAAACAAGAAAATAAAAGTCAATAAAAGTCACAAATATTATTATAAAAGTCACAATAGTAAAACAACACAACAAACAAAGTCAACACATATCCAATTTTATGCCGCCTGAACCGAGTCGGCCTAGTGCCGCCTCCGTAGCGCGTCACTGGCCAGATGCCAGCGAGGGCCGCTAGTGGCGCTGGCGGCAACCACGTGTAATTGCGACCACGTGTTAACCTAACTAACCTATTAATGTTAATTGAAACTAATGATTAATGATTAAAACTATAATGAATAAAGCAACTACAACCTAATCTAAACTACTCTAACTATATTTAAACACTACCAATAAAAGTTATTAACCTAAATAAAGAGTTCGTGTATTAAAATGATAATAAAATGTTTAATTGTCAGAATTGGGAAATAATCTCACCAATTGGGGGTGTTAGCACCTTCCGGTGAACACACACACAACACAACACGGCACAAATTGTCAAAAACTTTGCAAAGAGACACTGAATATCGATAAACAAAGCGCAAATAAATTACTTAACGCTCAGAGCACTCGACACGCGTCCGTTCGCAATGACGGCCGGCGACCGAGTAGTACTCCCGAGGACTATGATGGTCGCCTCATTTAAAGTGTGCCGGCAACCACACCCTTCCATCGAAACGCAAGAAATGCTTCACGCTAGAAATAGGTGTGGCGGTGGTACTTCCTCGGTCGTACTACACTGGTTCTACCACCTTCAAGGCACAGCTCAACGCGCCTACCGCTCCTATTCAAAATAACCGGATCCGACATAATATTCTTAATTTAATCCATTTTTTTTTCAAAATCCAATAATACAAAAGAACACACAAAAACACATACCACATGGGGAGGTTTCAATATGTTAATAAACTCCGACGTTTGCTGGTAGTCCGTGTGCGCCGAGAACGATATGTAGTCCACGGACATTTTGAGCGGCAGCTTCTGCCCGGACATTGACGTGATCTCTTCCGGCTCCGACAGGATCGTCTTAGCCAACGTGCCTTCTACACAATAACCTGAAAATAAATTTATTTATATAGTGTAAGTATGAAAGTATGCAGCGCATCTCATGGTAAATTATAGATGTCAAGAGCATATTTATGACTTTTTTGTTATCGAGGGGGATACCTTCAAATGATACCCGACGCCGTGGGAGCGACACAGGGTTATGTGGGAATTGTATCACCCCTAAAATACATACGGCATACTTTTACATGAGGCGACCATCTCAGTCGGGAGTAGCAACGCACCTGTGTTTGACTTCAGATAGAACATATGTTCTATATGAGGTTGTTTACAGTGTCCATGGAAGGCGGCGGCCTCTTACTATCAGGCGACCGCGTGCTCGTTTGCTTCTTCAATATTAAAAAAAAACTTATCCGAAGCGTTCTTACTCAGTAGGGACTAGCAATGTATTTGAGTCCAATTCCAGGTTAGACTAATTTTGTTTGCGATTGATTATTGATGTCCAGTAGTATCTTCCCATCAAGTAGACTACATGCTCGATTTCTGTTTACATTTAAAAAAAACCCTGGAGAGTATGACAACACTAACCAGCAATGATGACGCCGTTCTTGGGGTCCGTGCACCAGGACTCGAAGAGCTCGCGCGACAGGCCGGACTGCATCATGCCCGGAGACGCCATGATCACACACGGGCCTATGTCGTCGAAGTGATCTATACCCTGAAAGATAAATTATACTTATTGACTAATGGCTTAATGGCTCGTTTACATCCGTCTACGTTTACATCTCAAGTTGATGTTTACGTTCGAGCAGTACTTCGCCTATTTATAAAGTTGACTATGATATACGGTTTACAAGGTGGTAGAACCAGTGTAGTTCGACCGGGGAAGTACCACCGCCACACCTATTTCTAGCGTGAAGCTTTTCTTACGTTTCGATGGGTGTGGTTGCCGGCACACTTTCACATGAGGCGACCATCATAGTCCTCGGGAGTAGCAAAGCATCCGTGATTGACTTCAGATGGAACCCATGTTTTGTATGCAGTTGATTACAGATGTCCATGGGCGGCAATGACCACTTACCATCAGGAGGACTGCATGCTCGTTTGCTACTTCAGTCAGATAAAAAAAACCGGTGACAATCGACTTTATAAACAGGCGAAAGACATCGACCTGTCAAGAACTGTGTCCACTGCCGCGTTACATTAGCTCGGTCGACCGTCGCTAGAAAGCGCTTGAATAGTCGACGGGCAACTTTCAACTCAGACGTAAACGACACCAGTGTAAACATCGTCTAAACCAGACTTCGGCAACACTTGCTTGACCTGAGTAAAATGAGCCTAAACATTATCATTAATAGCCTCTACATATTCTCTCTCGCAGCAGTGCGAACTGCTGGGAACATCCTCAGCTAATATAAGATTGAAAGGGAATTAAGGTAGTATACTTTTTTACAGTAGCACAGTGCGTATTGGCAATTTCATAACTGAGCTTTTAAACTATTCCCAAACATATATAGTTTTTCATTAAGTTTTTTCTATTTCTCTCTCGACAACCCATTGTGGTCCCACTGCTGGGCACGGGTCTTCTCTCAGAATGAGAGAGTTTTAGGCCATAGTCCACCGCGCTGGCCAAATGCGAATTGGTGGACTTTCTATTCGTATATTAAATACTTTTTGTTTTTATTTGAATAAACATTGTTGTCAGATTTTAAATTTGCGAAGTCCAAAAAAGTTATCTGGTGCAAGTCTAAAAATCTTTTTAAATATATTTTTTAAATCTCATAAACAAAAAAATCTTAAAAATCTTTAAGCAACTCCTTGAAGTTGCTTAAAAGATTTTTTAAGTTAACAATACATTTTCAGTAGACAGGTTTTTCCCTAATAATTTCGATAATTTTCATGTATTTTGAAAATGAGCAAACATAATTCATATGAATTATGTTT
This sequence comes from Spicauda simplicius, assembly GCA_949699795.1. NCBI lineage: Eukaryota > Metazoa > Arthropoda > Insecta > Lepidoptera > Hesperiidae > Spicauda > Spicauda simplicius. Next base: position 19,575,638 of record OX453071.1, on the reverse strand, counting down.
ACTCATTTTCAAATGAAAAATACATATGAAACCCTCTATGGGTTTCATTTCGTGGAAAATAATGTTCAGGGTCTTTCACTTACACAACGGCAAACTATTCATTTTGCGTATATACAATATCTCCAATGGATACTTATTACCATTTCAGGACTTTTATACTGTACAAATCAAATTCAATAATACATCATAATTTCCTATTTCGAGTTTTCCCAGACCTCTCATAAAAATTGATCATGACCTAGACTGATAAAACGACATAGTAACAGATTCTATATATTCATTCTGCATACCCATTAATAGAGAAAATAGTCTTTATGATGAGAACAGTAAAGACCATTTCATGCAAACAAAACGTCTGAGATTAGATTCGCTGACCTTACAAACCACCTTACTAGATAAAAATACTTTTACACTACATTTGTGTAATTATTATCTGTTACTTGGGTATTATATTTCAAGTTAAAATCGCTTAATATGCTTTAAGATTCTTTATAATAAATATTATAAAATACAATCTTTTTGTTGACGATTTTAAGTGAAACGAAACACGACTATAGGTGATGAATGTTTATTATTTTATCCTGAGAGATACTTAAATGTTTTCTACTATATTTATGGAAACTAACGTCCATATTATAAAAATGTGAATGATTTTGTGAGGTTTTGCTATTTTTCAGATTTCTGTGTAATTTTCTTGTGTAGTTTGTTAACTATTGAGGTGATAAAAAGCCGGTGTTTTTATCATTTCAGCTTGGCAGCTGTTTGATAACGCATTTATATCTATTTTTCTTATCGTTCTTTATAAAAATTAATCAATTAATTACTCACAAATGCGAATACTTATATTTAGATATAGCGAGAAATATACTTTTTAAAAGTGGTAGTGATTGAGGTTATGTATTATTTTATTTTTATAAATACATTATAAAAACATTTAATGGCTCTAATTATATTAAAAAAATATAAATTGATCTTTATGAAGTCGGTTAAAAAAATATAAATATGTTTTAGTCATTACATATGATTCTTTGTGTTTAAAACACCTGCCGCAAATTTTCCAGCCACCCAGGGTGAACTGGCAGAGAATGCCATCAGGCATTAAGTTTGTCCTATTGTAACTTTTTAAAGGTGCAATAAATATATAAATAAATAAATAATTGAGTCAAATAAATTGAATTGTTATTTAAGAGATTATATTAATTGTATAATCAAATATTTATTTATCTAATTGGTTTTCTATTTAAATATTTCAATACCCTTTCATTACATTCAGTTACGGTTTTGCTCCGATATCAAACACGGACAAAATTTAAAAAAAAAATGTACAAATAGTTAATATTCCTTATTTGCAATCTTCAAAATTATTTTTATTACTAGCAAATATATGCGATGTTGACACTGAACTTGAATTTTTGTAATATAAATTTATTTTCATACGAAGCGCAGAACTTTAATTTTATTAATATGATTTTTTTTTATCTGACTGAAGTAGCAAACGAGCATGCAGTCCGCCTGATGGTAAGTGGTACCGCCCATGGACATTTGTAATCAACTACATACAGAACATGGGTTCCATCTGAAATCAATCACAGATGCGTTGCTACTCTTCAGGACTGTGATGGTCGCCTCATGTGAAAGTGTGCCGGGAACCACACCCTTTTATCGAAACACAAGAAATTCTTCACGCTAGAAATAGGTGCGGCGGTCGTACTTCCCGGTCGAACTACATTGGTTCTACCACCTTGAAAATATGACCAATATGAATGAATATTCGCATATTTGTCATTCAAAGAAAAATATAATTCGCACCAACAGGAGCAAAAATGCTGCCAGCGTTCATCAAGGACCGTTTGATCCGGTGGCTGGAGGACAACCGCGAGTTCGTGGTGTGCGCCTTCTGCCTGCCCGCCAGCTTCCTCTTCACGCTATTGCTGAGGCTCCGGGCGGCGGGGAGGAGGCTTTCTAGCGACCCCAATAGACACCAGAGTGCCGTCAGGGAGATACAGGCTAGGGTAAGTTGTTACAACCACGTATTTACGAGGACCTAATAGTGAAGTCACCATGAAGTCTGTCAAGTGGAGGGGTCCGTGTTCGATCCCTGGCTAGACAAATATCGAAACGACGAATTTACATTTCTCTTCTAGATATAAGGGTACTTTTCGTGTGTGACCTTGGCAGCCCCAACACAGGAAGAATCCTGCTGTGTATGTGTTATAATACATCACAGATAAAAACAGTGCGTCAGGCAATGCATCTACTTCTACAAAACACACTTTTCTACTTTGTTTTGTTGCACTACATATGACATCAACAACTGCCCCTAAATTGATTTATTTTTCTGAAAAATAAACGCAACATTTTCGTTCCAGGTCCAAGAATGGAACAAGCTACCTTCTAAAGACCGTCGTCTACTCTGCACATCGCGTCCCAACTGGCTCTCGTTATCCACCACGTTCTTCCAAAAGCACCTGCATCACCAGGTGCCCATACCCCTGTACGACATCCTGGAGCTGGATGAACAGGCCATGACGGTCAGAGTGGAGCCAATGGTCACGATCGGAGATATAACCGAGTACCTCATACCGAAGGGGTACTCCTTGGCTGTTACTATTGAACTTGTGGATGCTACTCTAGGAGGTAAGTTTTTTGTTATATAGGTGAAGGTGGTAGAACCATTGTAGTTCGATCGGGGAAGTACCACCGCCACACCTATTTCTGGCGTGAAGCATTTCTTGCGTTTCGATGGAAGGGTGTGATTGCTGGTATACTTTCGCATGAGGCGACCATCACAGTCCTCGGGAGTAGCAACGCATCTGTGATTGACTTCAGATGGAACCCACGTTCTGTATGAAGTTAATTACAGATGTCCATGGGCGGTAGTGAACACTTACCATCAGGTGCACTGCATGCTCGTTGGCTACTTCAGTCAGATAAAAAAAAAAGTACCAAACAAGCACGCGTTACGCTAATAGATATAATCAATGTATGATTCACCTGATGTGTAAGTTTGAATGCCTCAGATTAGTATTTTTCCCTTATCAAGTTTCCGGTACTATCTAAATACTTGTACTATCAGAATATTGATTCTAGGTCAGTACTCCAGTTCAAATTTATAGGGTTCTGTACTAAATAAATTTAGATTATCACAGAAATTGATACTAATATTTTAAAGGCCTTTGTATTACACAAAAGATGAATTTTTAGTTGTTTTTTTATGTTTACATCGGTTGCTGTGGTTTTTTTATAACCTTACAGTTATAAATTCTGTTTCCTCCTAATATACAAATAAGTTTTTAAACGCAGTGCAATACGATGTCTAGATTAGTACAACTCACCCTCTTTCCATGAAAACCTTGGAAGGGAGAAAGATTAAGAGAGAAAACTCATCCGCAGTCACCAACATTTTAAGCTAAATATGCTGACTATGAATAATCCTTTCAGGGGTCTTAAAAATAGGTTTAATTTATAAAATGAAATTTACACAGTCGTTGTTAAAAAGCCATCCTGTTTGTATCCATAATGTCCACACTTGTATCCAATGTAATTTGTGCAACATTTTACTATATTTCTAGGTCTCGCCTTCGGTACTGGCATGTCGACACATTCTCACAAAGCCGGCTTGTATCATGAAACGATCACCAGCTACGAAGTGGTACTGGGCGACGGTTCCTTAGTCACCGCCACCGCTGACAACGAGTACTCCGATTTGTACAAAGCCCTGCCCTGGTGCCACGGCAGCCTGGGCTTCTTGGTCGCCCTGACGTTAAAGATTGTGAAGATCAAGCCGTACATCAAATTAAAGTACACTCCGGTCAAAGGACAAAAGAACTATTGCAATAAGATCAGGGACTTATCAGGTGCAAATGTCACAAAACCAACAGTATTTCCGGACTACATTGAGGGAACAATCTTTAGCAAAGACGAGGCTGTTATCATGACTGGAGACTATTCTGATTACGATCCCAAGGTCACCGTGAATTACTGTTCACGATGGTATAAACCTTGGTTCTATAAACACGTGGAATCGTTTCTGCGCAAAGGAGAATCAGAAGAGCTTATTCCGCTAAGAGACTATCTACTTCGCCACAACAGACCCATCTTCTGGGTTGTCGAAGATATGATTTCCTTTGGCAACGATCCTTGGTTCAGAATACTGTTCGGTTGGCTTCTGCCACCCAAACCAGCATTCTTGAAGTTCACAACAACGCCTGGAGTTAGAGCGTACACGTTCACCAAACAGGTCTTCCAGGACATAGTTCTGCCAATTCAAGAGTTGGAAAAGCAAATCGACATAGCTAGCGTACTTTTCGAGAAGTTCCCGCTATTGGTGTATCCGTGCAAGATAATCGACCACGGCCCATCGTCAGGACAACTTAAAAGACCAAACGCAAAGTATCTTGTTCCGGGAACTAATTACGCGATGTACAATGATCTAGGCGTCTACGGTGTCCCCGGTAAGGTGAAAGAGAAGAAGCCATACAATCCAGTGGACGCCATGAGAAAGATGGAGAAGTTTACAAGAGAAGTTGGTGGTTACTCCTTCTTATACGCGGATATTTTCATGACTAAAGATGAATTCGAAGATATGTTTGATTTATCGTTGTATGAAGTTGTGAGAAAGAAATACAAAGCCGAAGGTGCTTTCCCGCATCTGTACGACAAAGTAAAGCCTGAGATCGACGTGTTTGAAATCGGTCAAGAGAACGCTATTAAGGAAAATTAATTTATTCTTGTTACTTCCTATGTTATCCGTTTGTTATTCTAATATTTGTGTTATTTTGTTAAGTTTAATGTCGTCTATAATTTATTCACATATTGTAATATCATAATAATTAGTGTAATTGGTTTATCCGTGCTAATTAAATAAATAAATAAATAAAAAAATAAAAAAAAAAGTTATAACTATTAAATAAAATATATATGAAAGTCAAACCATGATTTGACTTCTGAAATATCCACGCCACTCAATTCTATTCTGCCTTATATCATCTTCTGTTGTAAATAATGTAGTAAAGTTTTCGAGTGAAGTATTTTTATATAATGTAGAAGCAGTATATTAACATGCATTGATAGTCATTGGCCATTGCCGCCCATGGACATCTGTATTAAATCCCAGATTAGGTCAAAGGTTTACCTGGGGTTAATCAAAGAGGCGAAGCTGTCCCTTGCCACACCCTTCAGACCAGAATACAGCAAGACATAACAATACCACAGTAGATATATGGGGAACAGAATGGAAACTTCCTACCAAGGTTTGAAAAGGGCGCCCTTACACAAACATACGCGTCGACGAGGCCGCTAAGGGGTTTTCGCAGTGCTTCAGTAGCGAGTGTCGCGTCGAGACGTTATTATTTGTTTCCGCGATATTTTAAAAAATGCCACGTAATGTCATGGATCGTGAACGTTCCCGCAAACATTTGTAAAAATTTACGCCGTAATAACATGTTAAAAATCTACAAAAAATCAATGATCTACAAATTTTATCAATATTAAACTGTTTTCCGTATTTAAAACTATAATAATAATTATCGTCATGCTGGGATCAACCGACACCGTGACCTTCTTATATTATTTGTAAACTGCGTAAATATTAGAATTCGATAGCTTGTTACATGCGTGACCCAGATGAGGACCGCTGACGCCGCAGCGCGCGTTATCTCTACAATCTGTACGTGCGCCTCAATTGGGTTGTTGCTGACGCATTTAATATTCTTCCTGAATGACTACGTGCTCGGCCAATGGAGATGTCGCTGAATCATATCATAGTTAACCATTTAAATAGTGACCATTTTTGAATATAAATTATTAGTTAGGTAGATCTCATATCGATCATTTTAATGTAGTTTAAATTTAATTAGATTAGATAGGTAGATCTAACATCGATCACCATATTGTAATTTTAATTAATTAAATTAGTTTATTAAGTACTCTGAGTTTTTCTTGAGTCCTCCGGCTGTCGTTAACGTAATTGGCGCAGTCGGTAGGATACTTCGAAGCAGTGGTTAGGCCAAGGAAGACCAAGAATCGGACTCCAGAAGACCATCCAACTGCTTATACTTTCAAGTATTCCATCGAGGTATCCGAATCTACGTGCAACGCAGCCCAGGACGCACTCAGCCATCAGTACAAGAAAAAGACCAGAGAAGTAAAATATATTATGTAAGTGCTTTGAACATTTTCTATTTGTGTTGCCTATCCGTTCCCACCATTTTCCATCCTAGAAAACCCGGGGAAGAATCTGTCTCTTCAAGACAGATTCATAGAAATAGTGCTTTAGATTATAATAGAAACTTAGATACATTAGATTCGGATTTTAATAATTCAGACTTATTAAATTGTAGCGTAGATTTAAACTGCTCTAACTTATATTCTGATAGTACGTTAGTTAATTTAAATATGGACCCAGATACCATTTATAAGGCTTTACGCGTAGTCCCAGACTTTGACGGCAACCCTAATATTCTTACACGATTCATAAGAATCTGTGACCAACTAGTAATACAGTACATCAAAAACGATCCAGGCTGCGAGTTGACAAATTTATGCTTATTAAATGGTATTTTAAATAAAATTACGGGTGCCGCAGCTCGCACAATTAACTCCAACGGCATTCCTGATAGTTGGGGAGGTATCAGAGAGGCTTTAATTAATAACTTTGCCGATCAAAGGGATGAGACTGCCCTGTATAATGACCTATCTTTAGCGACTCAAGGTAACGATTCTCCTCAAGAGTTTTATGACAGATGCCAGACCCTTTTTAGTACAATAATGACATATGTTTCTCTACATGAGTCTGTGGCTACAACCGTTGACGCCAAGCGAAACCTTTATCGTAAACTAACCAAGCAGGCGTATGTCAGAGGTTTGAAAGAACCACTCGGGTCCCGTATACGGTGTATGAGACCCGATACTATAGAGAAGGCTCTGGAATTTGTCCAAGAGGAACTGAATGTGATGTACCTTCAGAATCGTAATAGCTCTTCTTCGGACCGGCGTCCACCCATCGTACCACAGCCAACACCAAAGGTACCGTATTTTAACAATTATTCAGTGCCTAATTTTAATTCTCCCGGACCGAGCTGGCAGAAGCCTGCGCCCACACCCGTTAATGCACCTCAGCATTGGCGTCCCCCTATCCAGTCCAACCAATCCCCACAGCGTATGTTTTTGCAGCCTACTCGTACACAGCAAATGTTCAGAGCCCCTCCTCCTAACCATAATAATAGTGGATTTAGATTTCCCCCCAGAAACGCCCCTCAGGCTACAGGACCAAAACCTATGAGCGGAGTTAGTCATTTTACACCTAAGCCGTTACCTCCGCGAATCCCTGGGCACGATTGGCAAAGATTTGGCAACCCCTCTCCATCTAACTACTTCAAGGCAAGAGAAATGAACTTTAATGAGAGTTATGACTACGATGACTATAACTATGACTATTACCCCGATTATTATAATCATCAGACCGACTATACAGCACCTGACTATAATAATTACTATGACTACCAGACTGTACCAGACTACCACTATGAAAATTACCCTCAGTACTGTGAGAATCAGAGCTCACGTCCCTTGCACTCTATAGAACCCCCGCAACCCTCTAATAGGAAACCCGAGGATTTTCCCAAGGACCATTGCGACCACACCAGAATAGAACTTAATTTGCAATCCAAAAAAGAATTACCATATATCCAGTTCCACAATCCACCTCTTAAATTCCTTGTAGATACCGGTGCAAACCAGTCCTTTATAAGCCCCGAAGCCGCAAATAATTTTTTCTCACACATACAAAGAAACTTTGATCCTTTTGAAGTCACTAATTCGCGTGTGACAAGTATGCATGAACATTCAATTACTATACCTAGTTTTCCGGAATTTAATAGTCAGAAAAATATTAAATTATTCATATATAAATTTCATAACTATTTCGACGGATTAATTGGCTTAGATCTGTTAGAAAATTGTAAAATAGATTTAAAACATAACCTTTTGTTAACTGAATTCGCAAGTATACCGTTATTACGTTATCAGTGTAGAAAACCTAAGTCAGAAGAAATTATTCCGGCCAATTCCTCTCGCCTAGTTACCATCCCTGTACATCACCCTAATGGTGACGTATATATCCCTGAACAGTTTTTATGTAGTTGTGTTATACACGAATGTATTACGACAGTGATAGACGATACTAGTATAGTGGAGATTCAAAACCCGACAAACAATGACGTATTACTTACCTTTGACCGACCAACGCCTATTGAACTCTGTAATGCAGAGTGTACCCATAAGGAACAAGACCTAACTCGTGTTAATGACGTACTAGCCCGACTCCGAACTGACCACCTAAACCCCGAAGAACAAGCTAACTTAAAGACCTTGTGTGCACAGTATGCCGACGTATTTTATATAGAAGGAGAACCCCTGACATTTACCAACAAAATTAAACACAGCATTCGGACCCATGACGAAATCCCAGTATATACCAAAAGTTATCGCTATCCTTTCGTACACCGACAAGAAGTTAGAGACCAGATAGAAAAAATGTTACAACAAGGCATAATACGACCCTCGGACTCTGCTTGGAGCTCGCCTATTTGGGTAGTACCCAAGAAAGCGGACGCTTCCGGTAGACAAAAGTGGAGACTAGTAGTCGACTTTCGGAAACTTAACGACAAAACTATCGACGACAAATATCCCATCCCTAATATTTCAGACGTCCTAGACAAACTTGGTAGGTGTCAATATTTTACAACCTTAGACTTAGCCTCAGGTTTTTATCAGGTCGAAATGAACCCCGACGACATCTCTAAGACCGCGTTCAATGTCGAACATGGGCACTTTGAGTTCTTACGCATGCCCATGGGACTTAAAAATTCTCCATCGACGTTCCAAAGAGTCATGGACAATGTACTCAGAGGACTTCAAAATGAAATATGTTTAGTTTATTTAGACGATATCATAGTTTTCAGTACTTCTCTCCAAGAACACATGGTGAATCTCGAGAAGGTTTTCAGTAGACTTCGAGAATCTAATTTTAAGATTCAGATGGATAAATCTGAATTTCTAAAATTAGAGACAGCCTATCTTGGACATGTAATTACTAGAGAAGGCATCAAACCGAACCCTGATAAAATCAAATCTATTCAAAATTACCCAATACCTAAGACAAGTAAAGAAATAAAACAATTCTTAGGACTTTTAGGCTATTACAGGAAATTTATACCGGACTTTGCACGACTTACAAAACCAATGACTAAATGCTTAAAAAAATCAAATAAAATTACCTTAGACTCAGAATATATTAACTGCTTTGAGAGATGTAAGACTTTACTGACTAACGACCCCATTCTCCAATACCCCGACTTTACAAAGGACTTTATCTTGACAACAGACGCTTCCAATGTAGCCATAGGAGCCGTACTTTCCCAAGGGTCAATAGGATCCGACAAACCCATTTGCTATGCCTCTAGAACGTTAAATGACAGTGAAATGAATTATAGCACCATAGAGAAGGAACTTCTAGCCATTGTATGGGCTACCAAGTACTTCAGACCTTACTTATTTGGCCGTAAATTTAAAATTTTAACAGACCATAAACCCCTTCAGTGGATTATGAACCTTAAGGAGCCTAACTCCAGACTGACTAGATGGCGACTCAAACTAAGTGAATATGACTATACTATTATTTACAAGAAAGGCAAATATAACACTAACGCAGATGCCCTGTCCCGAGTCCAAGTTAATAACGAGGAGATCGAATCCCTTCTTCAAGAAGGTGGAATACACCTCTCGATCGCACCTGAACCTCCAAGTTCTTCTACCGCTACCATACATACCTCAGCAGAAGACCCCATCCTCGAGGTACCCATTACTGACGAACCGCTAAATAAATTTCACAGACAAATTTGCTTGACAATCGTAGGTGACATTAAACGACAGACAACGGTAACAAAACCTTTCGACACGCACACAAGGACCCACATCCAAATCTCAGAGTCGACTTTAGAAAAAGACGTAGTCAATGCAGTTAAAGAGTATGTTACTCCTAAAATAAAGACCGCCCTTAAAATTACACCACCACTAGGGATGTACTCTATTATACCAATACTCCAGAAGAACTTTAGGAACTCTTCTATGAACTTAGTTTTAACAAAAACTGAGCTAGAAGATGTCAAAGAGTACTTACGACAACAAGAGATAATTAAACATTACCACGACGGAAAGACAAACCACAGAGGCATAAATGAGTGTTACTTAGCTCTATCTCGCCGTTACTATTGGCCTAAGATGAGAGATGATATAACTAAGTACATTAATGAATGCACTGTGTGTGGACAGACTAAGTACGACCGAAACCCTATTAGACCACAATTTAATATAGTACCACCAGCTACTAAACCTTTAGAGATAGTGCACATGGACTTATTTACTGCACAGACTGAGAAATACTTGACATTTGTAGACTCTTTCTCCAAATACGGTCAGGCTTATCATTTACGTGATGGTACAGCAGTTAGTATTTTACAGGGACTATTAACTTACTGTACTCACCACGGACTACCATTAACGATTGTGACTGACAATGGAACTGAATTCACGAACCAACTTTTCGCAGAATTCACTAGACTTCATAAGATTAATCATCATAGAACCCTTGCAAATTCACCTAACGATAACGGTATCATAGAAAGGTTCCATTCAACGCTATTAGAACATCTACGCATACTACGACTACGACGGAAGGACGAACCGGTAATTAACTTAATGCCCTATGCGCTACTTGCATATAACAGCGCTGTGCATAGTTTTACTAAGTGTAGGCCCCATGACTTAATAAGAGGACACTTTGACCCCAGAGATCCCTTAGACGTTGACTTAACTGAGCACCTCATGCAGCAGTACATACTTACCCATCGTGATCAGATGAAGACAGTGTATGAATTAATTAATGAATCAACCACGGTTGATCGGACTAACTTAATGACTAATAGAAATAAAGACCGCGAGCCCGAGGTAGAGTACCAACCTGACCAGCAAGTTTTCATTAGAAACCCCTTAGCTAGCAGACAGAAATTAGCCCCCCGTTATACACAAGACACCGTCCTTGCTGACCTGCCTATTCATATATACACATCTAAAAAGAAGGGACCCATAGCTAACTCTCGACTTAAGCGTATGCCTAAGGCTTAAAACGTTGTTACAGGTTCCGTATACTACTATTAGTTCACCTGGCTATGGCAGTCGATATACGACTTGAGCAGCTTGACTTGGCTATCATTAGTGAAAACACTGATGACTTATATTTAGAGTTAATTAGATTAGAAAATACCTTAGCATTTATTCGTGCATCGAGCACTCACCATAGTATGTTAAGCATAGATAATTTACGAGAAATGATAGTTAGACTTAGAAACCTTTATAATAATAACGAAATCCTGGATGTGGATCGGAGGGATTATTATAGCATAATTAAGCCCGGTAGTTACTTCATCGGTAAACGTATTGCAATCATTTTTAAATTCCCTGTAATATCTCCTATTAACTATGAATTATATCGTCTCTCTATTGTCCCTAACAAGCTACAACAAACCTTCATACCTCCTTATCCCTTCTTGGCAACCGATGGAAAATCGTTCTTGTACATGGAGGCTGAATGCCCGAAGTTTGGTCGCTATCTTCTCTGCGAAGAAACCATCAATCATCAACCCAGGGGACAACCAGACTGCGTCCAAAGCATCATCATCAGGCAGTCCCTGGATGAGTCGTGCAGCCCAACAAAAATCAGCTTCACCAAAGAAGCCATGGAGCAATTGGATGATCGTCATTACACCCTCATATTCCCGAAACCTACAAAAGTGGAACTGCGATGCGGTCGTCAGGAATATGTATCTCTGCACGGAAGTTACCTGGTTACCGTGCCGCACGAATGCTCTCTACGTACGGATATCCTTACCATTGTTAACACCAACGACGAGATCAAGGGCCAGCCATTGAAGATTATAGAAGTGTCTCACGATTATAATCCAATAGACAGCGCCAGAATTCCTCACTTGACTCTTAATACCATAGTCTCCAACACCTGGAAGATAGAATAATTATCCAAAATCCTATGAAGCTGGACCCCGTAGACTTGACGGTATACCATACAACAATACCTCTTTATATAATTATAGCCGGTGCAATTATCCTTGGCTTGGTCTTCTTCACTCGATATCACCTAAGAAGGGCAAGAGTTAACGCCACCACATCTGATGAAGAACCAGAGAGAAAAGAAAGTCAAAATATATATGCAGCACCCAGGGGATCCAGGTCTCAAGAACCAGTACCAGCAACATTTTCGGTAAAAGTCCTCAAATAGTTGCTGCTCTGGGGGTGGAGGTGTTACATGCGTGACCCAGATGAGGACCGCTGACGCCGCAGCGCGCGTTATCTCTACAATCTGTACGTGCGCCTCAATTGGGTTGTTGCTGACGCATTTAATATTCTTCCTGAATGACTACGTGCTCGGCCAATGGAGATGTCGCTGAATCATATCATAGTTAACCATTTAAATAGTGACCATTTTTGAATATAAATTATTAGTTAGGTAGATCTCATATCGATCATTTTAATGTAGTTTAAATTTAATTAGATTAGATAGGTAGATCTAACATCGATCACCATATTGTAATTTTAATTAATTAAATTAGTTTATTAAGTACTCTGAGTTTTTCTTGAGTCCTCCGGCTGTCGTTAACGTAATTAGCTTGATGACTACAGGACAGTAGATGCCAAAATAAAAATTAATAACAATATTATTTAAAAAATAATATAGAGGCAGCCCTATTGCTTTAATAGAGTGTAGGTAATTATTTTATCAACTAGGCTTAGTTTCCATTCTGTTCCATATTTGAACTGTGACAATACTGTTAGGTATAAGGCAGAAATGGTATCATGTTGAATGAGCCGTCCCAACTTAAGACTTTTTATCATATTTGATCTTTGGTGTAACTAATCATATTTAAATTTGATAATTGGCCAGTCTAACGGCTTATGCATTTATTACTTCAATTTCTTAAACAAATATTTTGTATTGGAATTTCTATCAGTGGGAGAGTAATATGATTAAAAACGGAAATTTACCAATCTAGTTACCTACCTTTAAGTTGGATATATGACGGAACACGAAGGGATTGTTGACAGCAATCTGCCTGCGGATGCGGTCGTTCATAGCGTTCACGTAGGTTTGGTACACCGCCATGCATTTCTTAGCCAGCGACGACGCATAGTATATCGGGATGTCTTGCAGCTCAGGGTGCAGCGACCAGTACTCGTCTGTGGAAGAATGTGTTAGGAATTATTTTTCCTCCATTTTTGATAACAGCACGGTGGTGAAATAAGCATGGTGGTAAGTGGTCATTGATCCCCGTGGTAATATGTAATCAACAGGTTGGTCAGAGGTGTGTTGCTTTCCCAGAGGACCAAATTGAAACGCCTCGGACAAACATCCTATTGCATTTAGGGGCCTTGGAAAACACGATAGCTGACGATTTTTATTAGATCGCAGTCATCAAACTTTGTCGATGGGGAGGTTGGGGGTCAATAGAAATATTTAACACGGATTCACTACTATACCATACGTATCTGGTAAACATTACTGACTACACCCCCACCCACTCAACTGCTTTCTATAAAAAATCCTTTGGAACAGGGATGTTGCGGATGCCTATTTTTTCACATCCGCGGATGTGAATGCGGATGCGGATTTTTGAGGGCTCACATCCGCGGATGCGGATTCAGATGTCTAAATCTATGCGGAAGCTCCGCATTTGCGGATGCGGATGCGAATATTCGCAACATCTCTGATCAGGAATGATGTGATATTCCCTCACTCACCCAGTATGAGCAGCAGCTCCTGCGCGCGGCCCAGCGCGAACACGGGGATGAGGCAGCGGCCGCCGCACGTCACGATGTCGCACACCCCCGCTATCCCCGTGCAGCGGCCCCGCGGCCGGACCGTCCCCACTCACCCAGTATGAGCAGCAGCTCCTGCGCGCGGCCCAGCGCGAACACGGGGATGAGGCAGCGGCCGCCGCACGTCACGATGTCGCACACCCCCGCTATCCCCGTGCAGCGGCCCCGCGGCCGGACCGTCCCCACTCACCCAGTATGAGCAGCAGCTCCTGCGCGCGGCCCAGCGCGAACACGGGGATGAGGCAGCGGCCGCCGCACGTCACGATGTCGCACACCCCCGCTATCCCCGTGCAGCGGCCCCGCGGCCGGACCGTCCCCACTCACCCAGTATGAGCAGCAGCTCCTGCGCGCGGCCCAGCGCGAACACGGGGATGAGGCAGCGGCCGCCGCACGTCACGATGTCGCACACCCCCGCTATCCCCGTGCAGCGGCCCCGCGGCCGGACCGTCCCCACTCACCCAGTATGAGCAGCAGCTCCTGCGCGCGGCCCAGCGCGAACACGGGGATGAGGCAGCGGCCGCCGCACGTCACGATGTCGCACACCCCCGCTATCCCCGTGCAGCGGCCCCGCGGCCGGACCGTCCCCACTCACCCAGTATGAGCAGCAGCTCCTGCGCGCGGCCCAGCGCGAACACGGGGATGAGGCAGCGGCCGCCGCACGTCACGATGTCGCACACCCCCGCTATCCCCGTGCAGCGGCCCCGCGGCCGGACCGTCCCCACTCACCCAGTATGAGCAGCAGCTCCTGCGCGCGGCCCAGCGCGAACACGGGGATGAGGCAGCGGCCGCCGCACGTCACGATGTCGCACACCCCCGCTATCCCCGTGCAGCGGCCCCGCGGCCGGACCGTCCCCACTCACCCAGTATGAGCAGCAGCTCCTGCGCGCGGCCCAGCGCGAACACGGGGATGAGGCAGCGGCCGCCGCACGTCACGATGTCGCACACCCCCGCTATCCCCGTGCAGCGGCCCCGCGGCCGGACCGTCCCCACTCACCCAGTATGAGCAGCAGCTCCTGCGCGCGGCCCAGCGCGAACACGGGGATGAGGCAGCGGCCGCCGCACGTCACGATGTCGCACACCCCCGCTATCCCCGTGCAGCGGCCCCGCGGCCGGACCGTCCCCACTCACCCAGTATGAGCAGCAGCTCCTGCGCGCGGCCCAGCGCGAACACGGGGATGAGGCAGCGGCCGCCGCACGTCACGATGTCGCACACCCCCGCTATCCCCGTGCAGCGGCCCCGCGGCCGGACCGTCCCCACTCACCCAGTATGAGCAGCAGCTCCTGCGCGCGGCCCAGCGCGAACACGGGGATGAGGCAGCGGCCGCCGCACGTCACGATGTCGCACACCCCCGCTATCCCCGTGCAGCGGCCCCGCGGCCGGACCGTCCCCACTCACCCAGTATGAGCAGCAGCTCCTGCGCGCGGCCCAGCGCGAACACGGGGATGAGGCAGCGGCCGCCGCACGTCACGATGTCGCACACCCCCGCTATCCCCGTGCAGCGGCCCCGCGGCCGGACCGTCCCCACTCACCCAGTATGAGCAGCAGCTCCTGCGCGCGGCCCAGCGCGAACACGGGGATGAGGCAGCGGCCGCCGCACGTCACGATGTCGCACACCCCCGCTATCCCCGTGCAGCGGCCCCGCGGCCGGACCGTCCCCACTCACCCAGTATGAGCAGCAGCTCCTGCGCGCGGCCCAGCGCGAACACGGGGATGAGGCAGCGGCCGCCGCACGTCACGATGTCGCACACCCCCGCTATCCCCGTGCAGAGGCCCCGCGGCCGGACCGTCCCCACTCACCCAGTATGAGCAGCAGCTCCTGCGCGCGGCCCAGCGCGAACACGGGGATGAGGCAGCGGCCGCCGCACGTCACGATGTCGCACACCCCCGCTATCCCCGTGCAGCGGCCCCGCGGCCGGACCGTCCCCACTCACCCAGTATGAGCAGCAGCTCCTGCGCGCGGCCCAGCGCGAACACGGGGATGAGGCAGCGGCCGCCGCACGTCACGATGTCGCACACCCCCGCTATCCCCGTGCAGCGGCCCCGCGGCCGGACCGTCCCCACTCACCCAGTATGAGCAGCAGCTCCTGCGCGCGGCCCAGCGCGAACACGGGGATGAGGCAGCGGCCGCCGCACGTCACGATGTCGCACACCCCCGCTATCCCCGTGCAGCGGCCCCGCGGCCGGACCGTCCCCACTCACCCAGTATGAGCAGCAGCTCCTGCGCGCGGCCCAGCGCGAACACGGGGATGAGGCAGCGGCCGCCGCACGTCACGATGTCGCACACCCCCGCTATCCCCGTGCAGCGGCCCCGCGGCCGGACCGTCCCCACTCACCCAGTATGAGCAGCAGCTCCTGCGCGCGGCCCAGCGCGAACACGGGGATGAGGCAGCGGCCGCCGCACGTCACGATGTCGCACACCCCCGCTATCCCCGTGCAGCGGCCCCGCGGCCGGACCGTCCCCACTCACCCAGTATGAGCAGCAGCTCCTGCGCGCGGCCCAGCGCGAACACGGGGATGAGGCAGCGGCCGCCGCACGTCACGATGTCGCACACCCCCGCTATCCCCGTGCAGCGGCCCCGCGGCCGGACCGTCCCCACTCACCCAGTATGAGCAGCAGCTCCTGCGCGCGGCCCAGCGCGAACACGGGGATGAGGCAGCGGCCGCCGCACGTCACGATGTCGCACACCCCCGCTATCCCCGTGCAGCGGCCCCGCGGCCGGACCGTCCCCACTCACCCAGTATGAGCAGCAGCTCCTGCGCGCGGCCCAGCGCGAACACGGGGATGAGGCAGCGGCCGCCGCACGTCACGATGTCGCACACCCCCGCTATCCCCGTGCAGCGGCCCCGCGGCCGGACCGTCCCCACTCACCCAGTATGAGCAGCAGCTCCTGCGCGCGGCCCAGCGCGAACACGGGGATGAGGCAGCGGCCGCCGCACGTCACGATGTCGCACACCCCCGCTATCCCCGTGCAGCGGCCCCGCGGCCGGACCGTCCCCACTCACCCAGTATGAGCAGCAGCTCCTGCGCGCGGCCCAGCGCGAACACGGGGATGAGGCAGCGGCCGCCGCACGTCACGATGTCGCACACCCCCGCTATCCCCGTGCAGCGGCCCCGCGGCCGGACCGTCCCCACTCACCCAGTATGAGCAGCAGCTCCTGCGCGCGGCCCAGCGCGAACACGGGGATGAGGCAGCGGCCGCCGCGCGTCACGATGTCGCTCACGAGGCCCGTGAACCGGCTCTCGCGCTCCTCGCGCTTCTCGTGGATGTGTGTGCCATACGTTGATTCCTAGCCGATGAGAAAAATACATTTTACAACTAAGATACAAATACACGATATGACAACGCATTGTGAAACGATATTGTAAGATGTTTTAACCAAGTAGGTGTTGGGAAACTCCTATTTATGAGGCCCCTTTTGCATGATTCCATTGGATGGTACCCTTGACAATGCCCCCACCTCCTCCTGCAAAGAGACCTCGCGAGGCCTTAAAGGTGCAAGGCCGTGCCTAGCTACACCACTGATTGTGACAATATGCACAGTGCATCCTCCACTTTTATCCCCCAATTTCATAACATAAACTAACTTAACCTAAAGAAATCGAGTTCTCTTCACAGTGAGTCGCAAACAGCAAAATTCTGAATTATAACCCAACAACATTTACATCATGAGGTACATGTTAACCATGAAGATAGTAGTTATAACTTCTTGTTGCCTTTATGCTATGTCTAAAATAATGTAATAACTCACCGTGATAAGTACGTCTGGGTGAACGGTGGGTATCTCAGCTGCCATCAAGTGCCTGTCTTCTTGTCTGGAGAAATCACCCGTATACAATATCTGCATTACGGACAATTAATTCACATTAGTTTAATAATATTTGAATACTATTAATAATTAAATTTTGTAAACAATTTTAAATTCCGAAACAAGTCTTGATCACTCTTTATGAAATATTTGAAGAAAGTTATTTCGACAAAATACTAATTTCGCATAAAGCCCATCCCTTTTATTCTCATGCATACATTACAGACACCACGTTACTAGACTAGACTTTATATCACTTTTCACATCAGTGATTAATTTCTGAATAAGGATCAGAACAGGAATAATGATAAGGAATATTCCTTAACTTAAACAAAAACCCTCATTCGAAAACTTGGAGTATATCTCAAGTTTTCGAATGAGGGTTTTTTTTTTAAACTCCACAGACAGATCATCAGTGCCATTTTTAACAATAGTTCTTTTTTAACTTAATTAGTCTGTCTTTCTTAGCTCCATTAGGCCATCGCTGTCACCATCACACTGTCGTGTACGGTGGCAACGTAGACTGTATAGGAATTCTGGACGAGGGTATTGACCGATGCACACTCCTTCACCCCACTAACCTTGACCCCGGCGATCTCGATCATGAACATGGCGGCGCCGAGCACGTGGCCCGCGTTGTACGCCCAGAAGCGCACGCCGCGCACGTCGCGCTCCTCGTGGAAGTTGATGGTCTCGATGCGGTCCATGGAGCCCTCCAGGTCCGACTCCGTGTACAGCATCTGCTCCGTTGATATGTTGCTGCAGACATGGGTAAACATTCAGGATGACAAGCCTGTGATTAACTTTTTTATTTGACTGAAGTAGCGAGCAAGCAGTCCACCTGATGGTAAGTGGTCACTGCCGCCCATAGACATCTGTAATCAACTACATACAGAACATGGGTTCCATCTAAAGTCAATCACATATGCGTTACTACTCCCGAGGACTATGATGGTGGCCTCATGTGAAAGTATGCCGGCAACCACACCCTTCTATCGAAACGCAAGAAACGCTTCACGCTAGAAATAGGTGTGACTGTAGGTCGTCGTTTCTTCCCCGGTCGAACTACACTGGTTCTACCACCTTGAGTTTGACTACAGGTGGAACTCCTGCACCTTTACTTTTACCAGCATTTACTTTGTATGTATGTACTTTGTATAGATATAATTTGTATTCATTTTGTACCCTGTGCATTTGCGGGGTGTTTTTGATGGAACTGTCGCCAGTTTACTTTTATATGAGGCGACTATCTTAGCCCTAAAGAGTAGCACAACGAAAATGTAGTATGATAGCGTGCTAAAAATCATAATTTTACCAAAGAAAAACGCTTCACACATTAAATTATATCAACAAAATCTTTTATAAAGGAAATATTGTGGCTCATAAATAGCTACAATACACTTTTAAAAATGTTATTATTTTTTTTTTAATTCATCCACTTACCTAACTTTGATGTAATCTGAGACAAGCCACCTGTAGATGGCCTTTGTAGCGTGAGTCATGAACACGCGCCCCTTGAACGAGGTTTTTGTCAAAAACCAGGGTAAGGCGCCGCTGTGGTCCAGGTGGAAACTGAAATAGTACACATGTCATGTTATTAACACAAAAGCTGACCTCACAACAATTAACTGTCGCCTCGCAGTTAGCCTCGCGTCGTCATTAGAGACGGTCAACTTATATTCGTACTACGATTTATCTAAACTACCTTCAGTAAAAAGAATATATATATAAATATGCCTAAGTGTGATAACTGTGACAAAACGATTCCTAAAAAATCTCCAATGCTAGAGTGTAATAAGTGCTCCAAGTTAGTGCATGCAAACCAGGCCTGTACTGGTTTATCAGCGAAGCAACTGTCAGCACTGCGCAACACCGAGAGCCTAGAGTGGACGTGCGAGGGGTGTCTTAAAGAGTCACCACGACGAAAATCATTTGTCATGCTAGAGGAAGAGGAAGATGATGAAGACGTAGCAGTGAAGAACCTAGAAAGTGACTGTGAATCCTATGCTATAAAGAAACTCGTAAATGATATTTCAGGTGAGGTAAAGAAAGCCGTCAAGAAAGAAATAGCTTCAGTGAACGAAGCACTAGACCAATGCTGTAAAAAAATGTATGAAACAATGGAAACATTAGATAGGTTTAATGAAAAAATAAAAGAACTCGAAAAGAAGAATATATATCTGACCAATCAAAATAAACACCTGGAGCTAAAAGTGGATGCTTTGGAACAATATATTGGTACGATAGAACAAAAACAACTAAACAATGTTGTAGAAATTGCTGGAATACCCGAGTCAAATATCGAAAATTCGGAAAATATATGTGTGAAGATTGCCACTAAGCTCAATATTGACGCTAAGACGATAACGATAGTAAAAAGATTGAAAGGAAGACATGGGAAAGAAGGCGTGTTTCACGTGACATTGCATAAAGAAGAGCAAGTAGAACAGTGGATACGTGCTGCAAGAAAGGAGACAATTACGGTAGAGGATTTAATTTCCGGTGCTGGCCCAGCCTTAACCAAGTCTAAGGTCATCATACGTCGTGCTCTCTCCAGTGCTAATAAAAATCTACTTTGGCAAACTAAGCTCAAACTCAAGGACACTCATAAATATGTATGGTTCCAAGGCGGCAGAATCCTCGTGCGAAAGAATGATAATGATAAGCCTACGATTATTAAAAACATCGATGACATAGAAAAAACCGCGAGGGATAGCAAAAACCGTCGGTAATAGAAAGATAAGAATAGGGCAGTCTTTTGGAAATAATGGAAATTTACGATTCCTATAACATAAATGATTTCAGTAATTATCTTCCTAAAAATACGCCAACTTTTAATATAGTTCATGTAAACATTAGATCAATAATCAAAAATTTCAGTCTCTTATTGCAAATTATTAACGAATCTCGAATCGATTTAGACATAATTATACTAACAGAAGTGGGTATTTCTGTGTGCAACGACCTAACTCAATTCTTTTGTATAGACGGTTATGAAATGTGTAGTGTGCTCCGTGAAGAGAGAAGAGGGGGAGGTATTATTATTTACATTAAAAATTGTCATAGTTTTCAAATTTGCCATTATAATAAATTAACACACTGTGAGTCACTTATCCTGCAAGTTACTACCACTCTTAGCTATTCAGCACACATTTGCGCAATATACAGACCACCCAATGAAAGTAAACACTTATTCATAACCGAACTAAAAAATCTCTTATGTACGGATAACTTCAAAAACTCTGACTTCTACTTACTCGGAGATATCAATATCAACCTAAAAAGTAGGGACAACATACGTGATTACTACATAAACTGTATGGCTGAGAGTGGCCTAACGAGCGCGATATCAGACTTTACTCGAATAGAAACACGTAATGAAATAACCACACAAAGTTGTATCGACCATATCTTTGCAAGATCGCGATCGTTAGACCTTTACTCGGCAGCGCTCGGCACGGTTATGGCAGATCACCGCATGTGCGTGCTGTCTTGTGTCGGCATTGGAGTAAACAACAATGCACAGGATGATGTCAATATTCAACAGAAAATTAATTACAATAAATTAAAAATATCACTCAATAGTATAAATTGGAACATTATCGAAGAAATGCAGTGTCCAAAAGAAATATATATGTACATTAAAAACAGTTTTGTTAAATGTTATACTGAATCTAAATATGAAGTAACTAGTAACCCAACGAGTAAACGCAACAAAGAAAAATGGATAAATAATAATATTAATATTTTCTGTCAAAAAAGAGATATGCTATTTAATGAATGGAAAAAAGATAAAAGTGATAAAATACTTAGACTAAAATACAATAAACATAGAAATAAAACAAGAAAAATAATAGAAAATTCGCGAAATAAATACTACAATGATGAAATAAATAAAAATTGGAACAATCAAAAAAAAATATGGAATATTCTTAACTCATTAACGGGCAGGGTCATAAAATCGGTTGATACAGCTATACTAAAGGCTTTTAAAAAAAATAACGTAACAGTAAAAGAGTTGGCTAATAATTTTGCAACAGCATTCGATAATAATGTTAAGAAAATCATGATGGATTGTAAGTACAATATTCTAAATAAAACAACTTACACATTCCCAGAGAAGAGATCTATGCTCTTTAAGCCTGCAGATAATAGTAGTATATCCAAAATAATAAATAAACTAAATATAAACAAATCAGCTGGTGCTGACGGTATTCGTTGCATAGATTTGAAATCATTATCTAAAAAAATTACCAATGCAATAGTTAAGTTAATAAACACCAGTGTAAAAACAGGAATATACCCTATAGAGCTAAAAAGAGGAATAGTTAGGCCCATCTATAAAAAAGGCTCACATTGTGCCTACGAGAACTATAGACCAATCACTATCCTCCCAGTAATAGATAAAATTATTGAAAAATTCATTTGCCACCAGATACAAAACTTCTATACGTCCTATAATGTCTTATCTAATGCACAGTACGGATTTCAAAGGAATAAATCAACTTGCTCTTTGCTAACAAAATTTACTAATGAAATTAATAACTGCCTAGAAAATAAACAGCATGTAATTTTACTTTTTATAGACTTTAGCAAGGCCTTTGAAACACTAAGACATGATACACTAATACAGAAGTTGGATGACTCAGGAATCCGGGGGCCTCTATTAAAATGGTGTGAAGATTATTTAAGAGAAAGAGAATATCAGGTTAGGATAGCAGATGAATTGAGTGATAAGATGCCAGTCAATACTGGAACAGCTCAGGGATCAGTGCTGGGTCCAGTGCATTATCTGGTATACGTCAATGACATGAACAATTTAGTTGAAAATAGTACGATGTATCAATATGCTGATGATACTTGCCTCTTAGTAGCAAATAAAAATTTAGAACTAGCTGAAAAAATGATAGCACATGATTTTACTAACCTTTGCAAATGGTCACACGACACAGGACTCGTATTAAATGCAAATAAGACCAAGATCCTACATGTTTGTTCGAGTCATTTAGTGAATGACCATCAGCCACTATCAATAGTCGCACATAATCACGATTGCCTACATAATTATACATCAATAGGCAATACTTGTAAATGTGACCGCATAGAGCAAGTCTCACAATATACTTACTTAGGCCTAATCGTTGATGAGAGATTTAACTGGAGCCGCCATATTGAGTTTGTTTGTATGAAATTAAGGGCTATGCTTGCTAAATTTGCAATCCTAAAATATAAAGTGCCTTTTTCCGTTTTAATTAATTTGTACAACGCACTTGCTGAATCTATTATTTCATATGGGCTTACAAGTTATGGAAGAACTTTCAAATCTTATTTAGATAATATTTATAATTTACAGTTACGAATACTTAAAATAATAATACCTACAAAAGTTAAATTAAGGCTACAACAAAATAATGACATTATAGGAATTTTCAAACATTGTAAGGTACTACCAGTTCATATTAAAATAAAAATGTTAATATTAATTGAACATTTTTTGGATAAAGATGTACAAATAAAAATAGAGCATTCAAAATTTACAAGAAAAATAGCACAGAAAAAACTTTTTATCCCCAGGACATATAATTATTACGGAAAACGCACAAACAAATATCTAGTACCTACTCTTATGAATGAAATTCCATTAAAAATATTATCTGAAATAAACGACGAAAACTATAAGCTCAAATATAAAAAATACTTCTATGACTTGCTTCAAAATTCTTAATAATAATGTTGTACCATCTATGTCTATGTATATTTATATATAAATTAATATAAGGCAAAAAATTCAAATAATGCATCAACCTGTAGATTGTTCTTTACCGTGAGTCAAAACCGGTTTCATATCTGTGAGCCAAGACGCGATGAATTTGTTCGGTATTTTGCATGATGCTACTATTAGTTGTTATTAAGATTGCAATGGAAGCAAATATTTTTTCTTTTTTTGTAATTTGGTATTCTTACATAATATAATCTGTATAACATCTTTTTTATTGTATCAGAGGTTAACTAGCTTGCGGACAAACTGATACGGTTTATGCAATGCTTTATGATTTAAGTTTCTGTTAATTTGTTTGTATTAAATAAATGAAAAAAAAAAAAAAAAAAAAACTAGAAACAAAATAATATTGAGATATTAAATGAGCAAAATTATTAACAACTACTTTTCATTTTGACCCATAGTTCTATCAATCTATCTCTATATATGTAAAAAAAAGTAGCAGATGGATTTTATTGACCGAAAATTTAAATGTTACCTCAAGATATAGAATAAAGATTTATTCCAAGCTAAAAATGTATATTAAAAGTGCCACAAATATGGTAATTTATTATACAACTATTTGTTTGCAGTGCTTGCAATAGAGACCATGGGTCCATGGTCATCTGACATGAAAAAATTCAAGTCAGATATGTTGACCAGACTCGTTAGGGCTTCCGGAGCCCAAAAACCTAAAAACTATTTTGCACAATGTTGAAGTTGCACCATTTTGATGGTTTCATTTTATTTGCATTTTATCATAGTTATATGTTTCTGTTAGTTTTTATTATCTTTATAGTACTACTATAATTATCACTGATTATAGTTAATTCCTTTTACACTTACTGAGAAATTAGTAATAAATCCACTTCATCCGCCTCTATGAGATCCACAAAAGGTAAAGCATCCATTCCTGACAAGCCTGGATGAATGCCGCAGTCCAACTAAAATACATAAAAAAGTTTGTTAGACATTTCGGTATATTGTACAGTCAGTTGAGTAAATAAAAAATATTTTATGTAGGAATTCAACATTAAAAATTATTTCATTATATGACTCCTCTAATTCTAATCATTTACTTAGACATCCAAAAATTAAACTTTATAGTGCTCTATAATAAGGTAGGTTCATGATTCACTCTCATCGACCCATTATTGTCTTACTGCTGGGCATGGGTCATCTGTCAGAATGAGAGAGTTTAGGCCATAGTCCATCGTGCTGGCCAAGTGCGAATTGGTATATGATTAGGATTGGTATGTGATAGGTATATGATTTTTCACACAATTTAATTAAACTGTTATCTAAATATTTCCAGCGAAACATCTTCTACTGAACTAGGAACTACAAAATGATAATGAAAAAGAACTTGCCATGATTTTCTTTCCTTTGAACTCTAACATAATACATGACCTGCCCACTTCTTGACCGGCTCCCCTGAAAATTACATGGTATAACTAAAAGTAGGAGTGGAAGATTTAAAACATGTTCTATAACATTATTTCAACTAGTATATAAGCTTAAAATTTAAAAGCTATTCAATTATCCGTGTGGCGTGTTTGTCAAGTTAATAAACAGGATGCAAAATTTAGTGTGCTATCAATCTTGCAAAAACACTAATTTTAAAAGATAATATCTAGTTTTTTTAATGCATTACTTGTAGCCTTAACTCAATAACTACATTACTCCCCATACTATAGTGTAATACATAAGTTGACTGAAGTATTCATTGCTAAAATGCGACTACAGGAAGCTATAGGCCATAAATCTTTATTATATTTGTTACTGTCCTATCGAGTGTTGGTGACCAGAATAAATTAAAGGTTTGCAGGGTGAGGCTACTCTTCGCCTCGTATTAATAATTTCGTAATCACCGACATCCAACCTTAACTTAACCACAACATCAAAAATGCCGTACCTTTCTGATACTTCGTTTCATACATTGTAATAGGGTATTTGCATTTCGTCTTTAACGTAACGACTACTTTATAACCACTTTCGCTAGTACTTTATAGCTTTTCAAATATCTTAGGCTTTATAATTTGGAAACGAAAAACACTTACAAGGGTCTTATAGTAAGTTGGTCACTTTCTTCCATGGGCGTCGGATCGGTGCCTTTCCTAGGATTTGTAGTCATTTTTTAACTTTTTTCTTTATTGCATTTGTATTATACTTATTTAAAATCCGACTTATTTGTTATCTGAAACTAAATTTTGATTTCTGTTAACAAACATCAGCCGGTTTTAAAGCAGGTTAGGTTAATGTTGCAAGCTTATAAAGTTATGATGTAGAAGTATAAATACTAATTTAACATGAATTATTGCGTGGGACTTTGTTTTATAAACGTATTTTAAATCTTTTAATATTTTTAAAATATATATCGTCTTGATATTTGAAACGATCTAACCTAGCTATAACAGCAGACAGACGCCTAGTAACACTGGATATTTATGTGGATGAATATGTCACTTGTCGTTGTCATTAGTTTTGACTTTTGACACAATTTCGTAGTTTCGTTGTGCGAATTCGTCACGTCGTGTAATTTTTTGGTTATAATCTTGTTTATCACACGTTATATTCGGAGAATGTGAATAGAATATGTCGAAGAAGAAATTATTTGATGATGATTCGGAGGAAGAGGTGACTATCAAGGTAGAAAATGAGTATGCCAAAAGATACGATGCCTGGCGGGAAAAAGAGGAAATACATAAATGTAAGATTAATTAATTTTGAATATGTACCCCTGCTTTTAGTTAAATTTTTCATTATTATTTTAATAGAGATTTAAAAGCGCATTACCGATTTTTTTAAGTTTTATTTGTTATGCATACCTATAGCTGTGTGTGTTGCAATAGAATTTATTGTCAGTAATAATAATTTACACCACACACTTTAAGTTTTCCTGAAAATATTTACATTTATATATTATCTATATTTATTTACATTTACATCTTTCATAGCAAAGCAGAAGTTTGGGATTGAATTTAATGTAAGATATCTGTTTATCTGACCGGCTCTGCGGTCTTAGGAAAATCAGCGCCCTGGGCGAGATTTCTACTACGCCCCTTTATTGCAATGCAAACGTAGGTACAAGGAGGAACGCCTGCGTCTGCAGCGCCATTTCGTGTGCAGCGCCCTGGGCGGTTACCTAACCACACCCTACCCTAGCGCCAGCACTGAAGATAAACCTATTCCTAATAATGTAAACATCAAAAAACTATAACAGACTGTAGTTTCCTAACTGTTTATTAATAATCTTATTATTACTGCTTCATCTATCTTTCAGTGGAACAAAAGTATGGCACCAAGGCACTAGACCCAGATGCCACATTTTCTTCAGACAGTGAAGATGAGAGTGACAACCCACCCGAGGTCTCAGAGGAGATGGAGACCCAGTTCCTCAAGACCCTTGCGTTACTGAAGACTAAAGATCCCAGGATATATGATCCTGGTTTTAAATGCTTTGATGAGAAAGAGGCTGAACCTAAGGAGAAAAATTTAGGTATGTAGGGTAAAAGTGACAAAAACCTTAACATATTATAACTTTCTACTTGATTAAAATGTGGTGGTGATTTAAAAAGGTATTAAATCAAGAGAAAATTGTCAAGAACCACTTTTGATTAGTATATTGTGTATTCTTTTCTCGTTATCAGTAGTTTATGGGTCTCTAAAATGGCAAAACATTGCAAATACATAAATGCATGCATATTCGTTGGGTTGTCATGGCACCTTTGCCATGACCACAATTCATTCAGTCAAATCACAATAACAAAAAACACCTATTACATACCAAAATGCATTACTAGTGTCATAATATGAGTCTTAAATCTCTGTAATTTTTAATTTTGTTTTGATTTCAGAAAATAAAGATAAACCCAAAACCCTGACATTTACTGACAGTGATGATGACGACGATGGTGCAGATATATTCACCATTGAAAAGAAGGCAGAGATTGATAAAGAACAAGATACAAAGAAGAATGAAGAATCTGAAAAAAATTTGAAAGTATGTAAGAATACGATATTCTTTTTTCACTTGTATTTTACAAAGTAGTGATAGGCATAGTATGCATTTATCCCTGTAGTTTCGGGATCAGAATAGGGCTACGGCAACCACTGCCTGTCGTAAGAGGCGACTAAAAGAGGCTTCCGGGGTTGCAGACGGCTAGAGTGCGAGCTCGAACCGTTCGGTCAGACAATCCTGGGAAGGACGGCGGTATGTGTGGTCGCATACCGTCGTAAAGACTAGATGGAGCGGTGGGCCCAGCCGCCCATCTGGGAGGAGCCCGATGGGGCAATCCGCTCAGAGGATTCCGGTTGAAGTCGTTTCGAGATCCCGGAGTCCTTCTTTTTAGCGCCGAGGGCGGCCACCGGGGGGGTTTTAGTGGTAAAAATCCCACATAACCCTGCGTCGCTCCCACGGAGTCGGGTACCTCTTGAAGGTTTCCCCCTCGAGAAGAAAAAAAAGGCATTTAGCTTATAAATTGTACATCTACTCAAGCTTATACTGCACATAAATGTTGGTGTAATATTAGTATCATGAGTTGATACAATTTCAGTTTCACATTTTGACTACTATCATTTGACAATCTGGTAGCTTTGATGAATGCTAATACTGCTGTCAAACTGCCAGGCTACTATTCAATTAACATCTTTTTATTGTGGTTGTGTCTACAAATTTGCATTTGACCTGTCTGTTGGACTATGGTCTAAAATTATCTTGTTGATAAAGAAAAACTCAGTCCAAGAGAAGATCCGTGCCCAGCAGTGGGACAATAATGGGTTGTACTCTTAAAAGAACCCTTAGCCCAGAAGTGGCACAATAATGGGTTGACTAGGAAAAAATCGTATAATGTTTCATAGAGTTGGTTATCATCCATAACTCATCTTTGTAAGTTCTCCAGGTCATATTTTTTTTTTAATTTGAACACAATTGAAGTTTTAATTACTGTAATAAAATAGAGAGAAAAGTTTTAAGTTGATGTGCTATATTTTTGTTCGCTTTCTATACTTCTAGGAAGGGAAACTGAAAGATTTCTTGACTGGAAAAGTCGAACATATTGAAGATGAAGTCGAGAAAGATTTGGAGCCCCTTAAGGCCTTCTGGTCTGACCCGAAGCTGAATGAGGGAGAAGCATTCCTAAGGGATTACATATTAAATAAGAGGTATAATATTAACTATACATGTACATATAAATAAAGAAGAAATGAGAGCAGACAATAGTGCATATTATTCATTTAAAAGTTTGAGATTTTTTTTGTGAATAACACAGAAGTATATCTTACCAAAACATTTGAAGGTGGTAGAATCAGTGTAGTTCGACCGGGGAAGTACCACCGCCATACCTATTTCTAGCGTGAAGCATTTCTTGCGTTTCGTTGGAAAGGTGTGGTTGCCGGCACACTTTCACATGAGGCGACCATCATAGTCCTCGGGAGTAGCAACGCATCTGTGATTGACTTCAGATGGAACCCATGTTCTGTATGAAGTTGCTTACAGATGTCGCATGGCGGCAGTGACCACTTACCATCAGGTGGACTGCATGCTCGTTTGCTACTTCAGTCAAAATAAAAAAAAAATACCAAATAAACAATATCGGTTGAATTGACGTACAAATGTGCATAATCACTGATTGTATAAATTTCAATCAGTCTACTTATCTACTATCTCTAACTATAGTTATTGTTCGCCAATTCCGATTGGTTTCTTTATTGAGCCATTGGTCATTAGCTTAGGTCTTGGGTGTGTCATTTTTAGTACTAACTCTAACTAAACCACTACCCGAGGACCGTGAAACAATCGATTGGCGCTACAATTGTCAGTGTTGAATTCAGTAAACTTTGATGCGATTTGCGGTGGCTCTTCATTGCCTTGTCACAAACACATTATATTAACGTTCAACAGTGGCATTTGCAGTGCAGAACGAAACACTTAAAGCTAATGTTTCGAGTACCGTCAGAAATCGCATATCGGTTAGTACCCGTTACATAATAAAATTTCGAGAAGCAATTGGCTTCAGAATACCAAAGAAAAGGGAAGTGTTTGAACAATACAAAAGGTTCTCAACCGCCTCTTTACATGTCGTCAACCCATTATTGTCCCACCGCTAGGCCCGGGTCTTCTCTCGGAATGAGAGAGTTATAGGCCATAGTCCACCGCGCTGTGGGCACTGGCCAAGTGCGGATTGGTGCACACACCCCTGAGAACTTTTTAAAGAACTCTCGGGTATGTAGGTTTTCTTCAAGATGTTTTCCTTCACCGAAAACCCGTGATAATTAATTTCTAATACGGACATAATTTTTGAAAAATCTGTGTTCCGTGCCCGTGGGTTTGAACTTCGAACCTCCCGATCGAGGGGGCAAGATTCAACCATTAGGCTATCCCTGCTCAGGCCTCTTAACATATTGACGACAAATGTTAAAGGTACTTGGAGGAAGGCGATGAAGGTGGAGACATGGAGAAATTGCGAGACGACGCAGACTTGGAAGCGGACGAGGCGCTGGTGGAGGAGCAGGGCAAGTTCGAGCGCGCGTACAACTTCCGCTTCGAGGAGCCCGACGATGAATATGTTTGTATTTTATATTCAAGTTGTTTTTTTTATCTGACTGAAGTAGCAAACGAGCATGCAGTCCACCTGATGGTAAGTGGTCACTGCCGCCCTGCGACATCTGTAATCAACTACAGAACATGGGTTCCAGCTGAAGTCAATCACAGATGCGTTGCTACTCCCGAGAAGTTGCTTCCGGAGTCTATCTGCAAAGGTTCTACCACCTTTAAATCCCTACTGTAAAAATAAGACCTACTATGATTGGTTCTGTAAATGTGCTGTTAACACTCATGGGTCTCAAATATTTAAAGCAAATTATACTCGTAGTAATGTGTTTTTCGAGATACATATATTTGTTTTTTTTTTGTGACAGATTACTACAGGTCTAACATCTCGGAAATATTATAAGTAATATTTCATAAGCCGCTACAAATAATCGTCTGCTGTTTACAAAGATTGCAATGAAGCTTTTTCATTTTATTTAGCCCCATGTAGCCACTTTAACAGTACACATGCCAGCTGATACACCGTTCAATTTACGTAACTTGCAATAAATCATAATTTAGTCCATTTGAGTTAAGACAACGACGAATTGACGACCTGCGTGGCAGAGCGGTTACCATATCGGTCTGACGCACAATGGGTCCACGGGTTCGATTCCCGGCCAGACAGGTATCTCAATGATGAGTTTGGATTCATGTTCTGGGTCTGGGTGTTTTTGTATTCGTCTTGTGTGTGTTCATAGTACCCACGACACTGGAGAAAATCCTAGTGTGGAGCTACGACTGCTACGAGTGTAGAAAGCGTTAAAAAAAGTTACTTTATCCATCTTCCAGCTGAAACGCTACCCTCGCACGATGAACTCCATCCGCCCCAAAGACGAGCGTCGCGCCCGCAAGCGCGCCGAGCTGCGCACGCGCAAGGAAGAAGAGAAGAACAAGAAGATAGAGGAGATCGCGCGCCTCAAGGCGCTCAAGCTGAAGGAGATCCAGGAGAAGATCGCGCGCATCAAGATGGTCACCGGCAACCAGGAGCTGGCTTTTAAGGTGAGACATTTTTTTTGTTAGATTAAAATAGCAAACTAACATTCAGTCCGCCTAATGATCAGTGGTTTTTGTTGACCTACTTTATATAGAACAAAGGTTCTGTCTGAAGTCATTCAAGTCTGTTGTTGCCTCTCCAATCTAACTACACTCTGTGATCAACTTTAAATGGAACTTGTTCTGCATGCTAACGTGTTTTTTCAATTTTATAATACGAACTTATTACGAATATGTCGTTTAAATACATCATATAATTAATTAGTGTTGTGTTACAGAGTTTCGTCAGTATAAATATACTATGTCCAGCAATTCGCACTTGGCCAGCGCGGTGGGCTATGGCTTATAATTCTCTCATTCTGAGAGAAGAATCCTCCCCAGCAGTGATAATTAATTTCTAATCCGTATATAATTTAGGACAGGACTACGGACAGTTGTATGCTTCCGCACGAGCTCCCGCCCGTAACAAGGCGGACGACAAACGTGCCAAACTGACCCGACACTATACTGAGGACCTCCCGGACGTCAGCCTGTACGAGATTAGAGAGGCTCTCAAACAGCTGAAAAACCACAAGGCACCGGGGGATGACGGAATCACAACAGAGCTGCTAAAAGCTGGCGGTAAACCCGTACTAGTGGCGCTCCAAAAGTTGTTCGATTCCGTCATTACTAGCGGGACAACCCCGGAAGCGTGGAGCAGAAGCGTAGTGGTGCTGTTCTTCAAAAAGGGTGATAAAACCCTCCTGAAGAACTACAGGCCCATTGCGCTTCTGAGCCACGTGTATAAGTTGTTTTCGAGAGTCCTCACTAACCGCATTGCGCGCAGGCTTGACGACTTCCAGCCTCCCGAACAAGCCGGATTCCGAAAAGGCTACAGCACCATGGACCACATACACACGCTTCGGCAGATTATACAGAAGACCGAGGAGTATAATCTGCCTTTATGTGTTGCTTATGTGGACTATGAGAAAGCCTTCGATTCTATCGAGCACTGGGCGGTGCTGGAGTCCCTTCAGCGATGCCAGATCGACTATAGGTACATCGAGGTGTTGAAGTGTGTATACACAGCCGCCACCATGTCAGTCCGAGTACACGACCAAAGCACGAACCCCATCCAACTGCAGCGGGGAGTCAGGCAAGGCGATGTCATATCGCCGAAACTGTTCACCGCTGCGTTGGAAGATGTGTTCAAGCTGATGAAGTGGAAAGGTCTTGGCATCAACCTCAATGGTGAACACGTCACACACCTTCGATTTGCCGACGATATAGTCATCTTGGCAGGTTCGCTGACGGACCTCAGCACAATGCTAGGCGACCTCAACAGTGCCTCACAACGGGTGGGTCTTAAGATGAACATGGACAAGACGAAAATCATGTCTAATGTCCATGTCACACCCGTACCGGTAGTTGTTGACGGCACTCCTCTCGAAGTTGTCGACGAGTACATTTACCTGGGACAAACGATCCGGATGGGTAAGTCCAACTTTGAGAGGGAGGTCACTCGAAGAATCCAACTTGGCTGGGCTGCGTTCGGGAAATTTCGTAGTATCTTTTCGTCCACAATTCCTCAGTGCCTGAAGTCGAAATTGTTCGAGCAATGTGTGTTGCCAGTGATGACCTATGGCGCCGAAACGTGGTCCTTCACTAAAGGCCATATTCGAGGGCTCAGAGTCGCTCAGCGTGCTATGGAGAAGGCTATGCTCGGAATTTCGCTACGAGACATGATTCGCAACGATGAAATACGTAGACGAACGAAGGTTACCGACATAGCTCTCAAAATCAGCAAGCTGAAGTGGCAGTGGGCCGGCCATATCGCTCGAAGGACTGATAACCGATGGGGAAGAAAGGTCCTCGAGTGGCGACCACGTTTAGGCAAAAGGAGTACAGGTCGCCCCTCCACCAGGTGGACCGATGACCTGAAGAAGACAGCGGGAAACCGTTGGATTCAGAGGGCACAGGACCGGTTGGAGTGGCGCCATTTAGGGGAGGCCTATGTCCAGCAGTGGACATCAAAGGGCTGATGGATGGATGGATGGATATAATTTAGAAAAATCAGTGGTGCGTGCCTGGGTGTGAACTTAGCATCTCCCAATCGAGAGGGCAAGTTTCAACCATTAGGCTATCACTGCTCATAACGCTATTTTTCTCGTAAACCCATTATTGTCCCATTGCTAGGCACGGGTCCTCTCAGAATAAGAGAGTTTTAGGCCATAGTCCACCGCGCTGGCCAAGTGCGAATTGTTGGAAGCTATTTACTTATTTTAATAGTT
Source organism: Spicauda simplicius (assembly GCA_949699795.1). NCBI lineage: Eukaryota > Metazoa > Arthropoda > Insecta > Lepidoptera > Hesperiidae > Spicauda > Spicauda simplicius. Next base: position 19,542,270 of record OX453071.1, on the reverse strand, counting down.
AATGCGGTTTTTGAATCTTTTTCGAATTAATGAGTTTCGCTATTTACTTAGTCTAAAACCTTTATCACCCGTTAATAGAAGGAAATCCAATGTATCAAATGGACAGGACGAGGACATAGAAGGCGACTTCGACCCTGAGGAGCACGACCGGCGCATGCGCGCCATCTTCGACGAGGAGTACTACGGACACGCCGACCAACAGAAACCCGTGTTCCCCGACCTGGACGACGAGCTGGAGATTGGTAACTATACTCATTGTTTAAAAAAGACTAAGTACCCCCATGTTTAAACAGGCCAATACGATTTTCTTACTACGTAGAAAGTACTACGGTAAGTGACCACTGTTGCCCATGGACTTCTGCAAGAAACTTCGTCCAGTACAGAAGTGTTCTATGTGAAGTCAGTCGCAGATGCCTTTCTACTCCTGAGGACTAACATGGTCGCCTTATATTAAAATTTAACCAAAATGAAAATGTCTGTTTTTTTTTTATCTCAATGAAGCAGCAATCGACCATGCAGTCCACTTGATGGTCACTGCCGCCCATGGATATATGTAATCAACTTCATACAGAACAGGGGTTCCATCTGAAGTCAATCACAGATGCGTTGCTACTCCCGAGGACTATGATGGTCGCCTCATGTGAAACTGTGCCGGCGACCACACCTTCTATCGAAATACAAAAAATGCTTCACGTTAGAAATGGGTGTGGTGGTGGTACTTTCCCGGTCGGACTACACTGGTTCTACCACCTTCTCTGCTGCCAATGAACTGTAAGCAATCCCAGATGAGATCAAAGTCCCACCTGAGTTTGGCCACACGCTTTCTACACTCAAAGCCCCACAGTAAGATTCTCTCCTGTGTCGTGGGTACCGTGAACACACACAAGACGAATACATAAACACCCAGACCCAGAACATGAATCTAAACTCATCATTCAGATACCTGTCTGGCCGGGAATCGAACCTGGGACCCAATGTGCGTCAGACCGGTAACCGTTCCGCCACGCGGGTTAAAATGAAAATGTTATTATTTTACAGAGAATTGGGAGAATTATGAAAACGAAGATAAAGAAGATTTCACTCAGCACAATTCTGCTGATAATGAAGAAGCGCCACATTGTGAAGATGAAGATTTTAATGTAAGATATTACAACTGTACCTGAGTATAATTATTATTGTCAATAGAATTTTTTGGCCAATTTTACAGTAGGTAGTCTTGGAAAGGTGAAAAAAAATTATACCTCCTAGGTATAGATTTTTAAGGCGATCATAATATATGACATTCAATCTTGCATGGCCTAGCACCAGCTACCAATGTGACATGTGTAGGGCTATGAGTGCAGTAAGCATTTAAAAATTATGCTGAAGAATCGTAACAAATTGTATTCTATAGTAAAATGAGAAACATTTAAAACAATTCATGTATCATTACAATTTTGCTCTAATCCTAGATGGACGCAGACTACGACCCGAACAAAGCACGAGAGAATCTTCTAGAAGAATTGAAAAACAGCATGGGCAAGAAGCGTAGGAACAGAAAGAAGAAGACTAAGCTGGGCCAGCTGCTCGCCACGGAGAAGCCCACCTTTGTCCCAGAAGTGGACAAGAGCTATGCAGAGTTCATGGAGGAGTACTACAAGATGGACTGCGAGGATGTGGTCGGCGGCGACCTGCCCACCAGGTTCAAGTACCGGGAAGTTGTGCCTAATGACTACGGGCTGAGTATTGAAGAGGTGCGTCAAATAAAAATTCTGTTTAAAAATTATATGTGTATTTGAGTAGCAAATGAGCATGAAGTTTTTCACATTAAGCGACCATCATAGTCCTCGGAAGTAGCAACACATCTTTGATTGACTTCAGATGGAACCAATGTTATATGTTGTATGAAGTTGATTACAGATGTCGCAGGGCGGCAGTGGCCACTTACATTTAGGTGGACTGCATGCTCGCTACTTCAGTCTGATAATAAAAAAAAGTTTATCTGATGGTAGGTGGTCACCGTCCCCCATGGGTATTTGTAAGCGGTGTCGATGATCGATTACAGATGCGCTGCTCTATCAATATTTGAAAAATGGTCTGCAATTGAATCTGAGTCTAGATAGATAGATCGGTGAAAATTAACATTTTCCTGGATATTAAAAAAATATGTTTCATTAGAAATCCTTTGCTCAAGGACTGCGACAGAGAATATTTTAGAAATGTCAAAAGAGAAACCGTCGGAAACAAAAGTTCGTATTTTTTTACAAAATTCTGACTAGATATAATAACCCCTAAAGTAATTAAAGCTAATGTAAATTAAAATGATGAATCTTAAACAATTCTCTTCACTTATAAATTAAAATACTTATTCTATAAAAAAAAATTCTAATTCAATAAACTGGCATGAGGTTTAAAGAGAGCCCAAAATAAAAAAAGTTCATTATTACTTCTAGATCCTTCTAGCGGATGACAAAGAGCTAACCCAGTGGGTGCCTCTGAAGAAGATAGTGAAGCACCGTCCCCCGAACGTGGAGAAGAGTGAGGTGAACACGTACAGGCAGAAGGCCGCCGATGTCTCCCTCAAGAGGAAGATGCTGCCCAGTCTCTTCAAGGATTTGCCTGAGTGAGGATTTTATTTAATAAGACCAAGTAGCAATCGATGCTCGTTTCGATACAGTCCAGCTGATGGTAAGCAGTCACTGACGTCCATGGGCATCTGTAAGCAACTTCACATAAAATATGGATTCTATCTGAAGCAAACTTATCTTTAAATTAGTCTGTGGCATCACTATGCGTATGGCACATTCGTCTCACTTTCGTTATAAGAAATCATCTTATAATAATTATAACATTACTTTTTGTTACTTACAGAGAACCTGAAGTAGTAGTGCCGGTGGAGGGTAACAAGAAAAAACGAAAAAAGAAAAAGAAACAGAAAGAACAAGCCGAATCCAACTCAACCATAGAAGAAGTGGACCAAGCAGCAGTTGCAGACGACGAGGCAGCAGATGTTGATGAAACTCCTACAAAAGACAAGAAAAAGAAGAAACGTAAGAGAAATCTTGATGACGTAGAAAAAAGTGAAGAAGATGAACATAAAGAAGTTAATAAAAATCAACAGTTAATTACTGAGGAAAAAGGAGATAATATAGTGGATAAAGTTTCTAAGAAAAGCAAAAGGAATAAAGATAAAATAAATAAAAACATTGACAAAGGCAGTGAGGATGATCCAGTTGTAACCGAACGAAACGATCACTTAGAAAATAAATTTAATGGTACCGAGGATAATGCAAAGGAACCTAATGTAAAGAAAAAGAGAAAACATAGTGATGCATTTGTTGTTGAAAGTATTGGAAATGTGGAACCTAGTCAAGGGAGTAGTCAAACTAACAATAAAAGTAAAGAAGTTAAAGCTGAAAAGCGCATTAACAGTGAAAATAATGAAGGTAGTAAGAAGAAGAAATATAAAGACAAAGTTAATCATACACAAAATCAAAATATGAATACAAAGAAAAACAAGAAAGAATTCAAAATGAAATTCAAGGCGAAAGATAAATTCAAACAAAAACAAGGCACAGATAAACCAACTCATCCCTTTAGTAATCTGTCTGACGAAAGGTTGAAGGCTTATGGATTAAATCCGAAGAAATATAAGAATTTCTTGAAATATAAGAAATTCTAAGTTAATCTTATCTGTAACAAATGATATTTGTTAAATGTATATTATATTGTAATATATTGTATGATTACAATAAATTTGAATTTTTTCTGGGTAATGACACAACATCATACACACAGATGAAACTGGATTTAAGAGTTAACTATTATAATAATAAACTTTAAGTTAATAGCATTACAGTTACTTAATACTAGAAAAACTTAAGTTAATACTAGAAAAATTACGTCAGATAGCAAAAGATTCTTAGAAATCAAAGATGTGTCTTTAATACAATTACAGATTGTCAGTTACAATATTTTTTCTTAACCTACCACCAGATTTTAACACGACCTCAACTGAGAAGATCTGGCGAGAAACCCAGCTAATTTGTATTTTTTCTCTGTAGTGTACCATCTTGCTTTTAAATAGATAACTAGATCCAGCATCTTGCTATGGCTAAACTAGAAATATGTTTAGGAAGATTTTCAGTCTCAAGCTGTTTTTTTAATATAATCAGAAATTGTATGCCGAATTATAGCCGTAAAGGCTAAGGTTGATCTTAATCAAATGCTTTTAACTTATAAACTGAATAATAACTATTATCTGATTTAGATTTCGTTACCTTTAAATAATAATATGCTTTTGAGTAGGATACTCAACACTTTCTGACGTAACTGATGAGCAATAGAACGGTACCTTTGTGCTGCACTAGATTTTTTTGGATCGATTGAAATCGTAAACCTATAAGTCAAAAATTATTTATACTTACTGATTTAACTTTTAAAATAATGTTTTCGTTGTTCCTTCGTATATTTTCCTATTTTAATAGACAATGTTATACATTTACGTCCGGCGGGTTCGCGGATGACTGCGAAAGCTTACCCGTGTTCCCGCCGTACGGTGCGAGGAGAAAGCACAGTGGGGGTTTAGCCGGTAAGAGTCCGGCATAACCCAGCTGCCGCCCCGGGTGGCTGGGTATCCATGAGGATTACCCACTTAAAAAAAATACATTTACGTCAGTTTGCGGCTGAAAGACAAGAAGCCAAGGCTATAAAACGTGACAGTAACATTTCAATTTGACTGTTTGGACACTGACTGTCAGTGTGACATTTAGAAAATAGTTTCTTTTCTGGTGGGCCGCTGAAGTAGAAGGTGCGTGTTTTATTTAATTTGCTTGTAAATAACTCTAATTGATTGAAAAATATGTGTTATTATGTGTAGAATATGTCGCATCATTAGTGATTATAAGCACATCATTGATGGAAGTGTTAATTTTAGAGCGATTACATTGGATTTGTAAAATACGTGTGGTTTGACAAACAACAGGGTTAGAAATATAACCTTAAAAAATCCCATAAAGTGAAAAACGTCCATAATTTTATTTATACGTTAAGGTACTGCAAAACCTCTTTCTTTAAATGTTTTCCTTGATAATTTTGTGAATTCTTATTTCCATAAAATGATGTGTCGTGCATGGCCTAAGTTATGCAAAAAATTAAATTTTAAAGCGAAGTACAAGTATAGCACTATATGACATGTTAACGATTGCCTCAACGTGTTTTTGGGCACCACATGCTTACCTTTTGTAGAATCAGGAAAACAGTAAAACACGGAAGCTTTGATAATATATCATGTTAGTTTCGGAGTGTTTTATTAGCTAGAGACATTTGTCTGTGACTTCTTATTTTCACCGGCATGTTTGTATAACCTAAGTGAAAAATTGTAAGTTTATTTTCATTCAACACTTTAAAACAAACTTATAATACACATTAACACCTACGACCGATGTATTTTATTATTATACGTATATACATAAGACTTACATATACGTATAGACTTGGTTGATAGAACTCATTAAATAAAAAGAGAAGTTGACTTTCTTGGATTATCTTTTTGTTAAGTCGTATTTCGATCCGTTAGTAATGTAAAAAAATATTGTGAATGACAATTTATTAGTGCCTCCATAGGCCTGTACAAAAATAAAGACATCTTACTGTACTCTTCAAGAAGCGCGCATGTAATTAGCCACCAGCAGTCACTTCCAACTGTGATAAGCTTAGCTTTAACTGCCTTAAAGTAGATCTCGGCAGCCTACCATAGGCGTCGTGAGTGGATACTAAGGCGACAGCATGTCCGCGGACCCTGATTCCCAAGTGTGACTACTCTGTGAGTGTGTGCACTTGCAACGGTTCGAGGCGACAAACTACCTCCTAACCTAAGATATATTGCACAGAGAAAATGAAAGGAACTGAAGCTTGAAATTTCAATATATTGAGTTAAATACATACTTTTTAGCGATTCCTCATATTAACATAGTCTAGTGTTTAGCAAATGCGATATAATTTCAGGTTCGAAATTATGGGGTGGTTAAAAATGAGGTTCCTAATTTTATGTGTTATCACACTATTGTTTTGTATGTATTAACTGCCTATAATTAGTTTTGTGTATGTAGCAAATGTTGTTAGGTCAATAAGTAAATAAAAGGTTAATAATAAATGTACATTCCTTAAACTTCATTCATGCACTGACCAACTTTTATAAACATGACATGTCATGTCATTGAGTTCCTATTATTTCCACTGTGTACACACATTTCAGACATAAGGGCAGAACATAACTCTGAATAGTTGTAGTCTCGATATCTATTAATTGTATGAGCGTAACCATGATGCTAATAACTAATCAACCTTTTCTATGAACCCTTTAGCTCGCCATCATGGTGAACAACCGGGTGCCCTCGGTCTTCTCCAAGACCTACGTAACTCCTCGTCGCCCCTTCGAGAAGGCCCGTCTCGACCAGGAGTTGAAGATCATTGGTGAATATGGTCTGAGGAACAAGCGCGAAGTGTGGAGGGTCAAGTACACCCTCGCCCGCATCCGTAAGGCTGCCCGTGAGCTGCTCACCTTGGAAGAGAAGGACCCCAAGAGATTGTTTGAAGGTATAAAATATGCTACTTTAATAAATAGCCAATAATTATTTTCAATGACGAACCATAATAATTAATGAAAGCAAACTTATTCCACTGTTAACTTATGATTACCTTAATGGGTACAATCATTGGTTTTAATACATTGTTTCCTTCAAGCTATGTCATTTACTGTAGTAAAAATTACCATTTTACTTTGTATTATTATGATGATAAATATCTGGCAACCTCTTGTCAGAAACTGTATGTTGACAAATGATAGATACCTGACAAAATATAACTCTCATACATTATTGTTACGAAAATTCTACCACATTTTTCTGACTTAATTATTATTTTTACAGGCAATGCACTTCTCCGTCGTTTGGTAAGGATCGGAGTGCTGGATGAGAAGCAGATGAAGCTCGATTACGTGCTCGGTCTAAAGATTGAGGACTTCTTGGAGCGTCGCCTGCAGACCCAGGTGTTCAAGGCTGGCCTTGCCAAGTCCATCCATCATGCACGTATCCTCATCAGACAGAGGCACATCCGGTAAGGCTTCAAACATAGTTTTAAATACAGATATATGGCAATATTATTTAACATCACTTGAAATATATTAATAATTTCTTAGTTTTGAAGATCAACTGGGCTACATTCAGTGCTTGCAACGCTTTTATATCTTTCAGGTCGATTAATTCCTAATATGATCTCAATTCTTCATTATTATTGTTGTTTTATTTACTATTATTGTTGTTTTATTTACCATTATTGTTGTTTTGGACACTTATACATTTCAATCAAATCACACTTTTTTGCAAGATAATAAACAGGTCTGTAAATGGAAAGAGAATTTATGGGTCTAACTGTAATGTAGACTGAATGTTGCCCTGTAGTTAATTACATTAAATATGAAACTTTCTTTTATGACCATAATATGAAACACAGGTGAAGGACACGCGGTCTGCATTGGAGTGCAGCCTCTGAACAAACTTATTCTTACAGACCACTTGAATTCAACTCTTGTTGAATTCAATGTCTTGAAATGTATATATGCTCATTATGAGATGCAGGAGGTAATGTATGAGAAACTCTTTCATTATATGCTGAGATTGAACTGTAGAAGAAAACATAAAACATGTTACAAAGATATGGTATCCAAATTATCTAAAAAATTATTAGTGTTTTTGTTTATCTACTTATAGTACAAATTACAAGACATTGTGTTGATTAATGGTTAGTCCATTTCAGAAAATCTGGAATTTAATGACACACACATATACTAAGAAAAAAATGTTTCTATTCTAGTGTCCGCAAGCAAGTTGTGAACATCCCATCGTTCATTGTCCGCCTGGACTCTGGCAAGCACATCGACTTCTCGCTGAAGTCTCCGTTCGGCGGCGGCCGCCCTGGCCGCGTCAAGAGGAAGAACCTCCGCAAGGGACAGGCTGGTGGCGCCACCAACGACGAGGAGGAAGATTAGACCATAAGATGAGCTAATAAATGTTTTATAAGCTAGTTACTGTTTTATTTTGATTGCCCTGTTCTGAATATTTTCTTCAGTAGGGTAAACTGTAGGGAAAGTAAAACAAGGATTTATATATTTCTCAATTTATTAATGATTATTTACAAGAAATTGTATTTACCCCGTCAAAACGGCTTACATTCATATAACTTAAATATATATACATAATACGTACATACCTTATTTTTTCGTCATTGATAAAAGCACTTTTATTTATAATGGAATCGACTATGACCCATTAGTCTATATCCCTAATATGTTTTCAATGTGTAAATTGACTTCAATTTTATATGAAATATTTATATATTTAAATAATACACAAGTTGAATACCGCAATGTCTTCTGTGATACCTATCATAAACAAATCGAATGAGATGCAAACTGTTAAATCCGCTGTTGATATGCTCTCAACCTGTAACGCTGTATATACGCGCCGTAAGCACGGGTGCAAGTGCTCCCTTCCCGGTGACCGTCAGACTGGCCGGTCACTACCCATGTTTTACATCGAAATAGTTACTAAAAGTTACTACCTAGTTGCTACTAATTTTAGATATAGTAACATATAACTTTAGATAATTGCTACCTTTGAATTTTAAAAAATAAACTGCTTTTTAAGGTGACCGGCCATTCTGACGTCAGGATGGCGGGTCACCAATCCAGTTAGAACAATCTGCGCGAATGACGAGTCTTTGCAGTTGCTACTAAATTGCTATCTTTAATAAAAAGTTATTAAGAGCTTTATTATTTAGATGTCTAAATGCCTGTGAAATTAAATGAGCAAATCCAAAATTAAATACAATATTCGTATTATATAAACAGGCACTTTATATTTATAATATATTATTATATCGTATAAAGGAGCTGAAAACAAAGATAAAATATCGTAAATTTGTGAAAATAGTTTGATGTTATTTTTGTTTATTTCTAAAAAAATAGTAAAACTGTAGGTTTGTTTAGTCATACAAAACGCTCTACTAGTAAGTATTTGGCGTCTGATAACAATCGTGTTCAAAGTGTGTAATAAATTAATATCTAATTTCACAAATTTTCGATATATTTGACTAAACACACTAATTTTTGGTTAACACCTAAACATCTAGGTTAAGCCAGTTTCTTGTATAGGAGTCTAAACTTTGACGTCACCGTCGCTCCGTTTTTTGAATTTAATTCATATTATTCAAAAACGCATGTACGTGCACTTTTAATTTTTTTATAGTAATTATACACACTTAGACGGACCTAAAGCAGTTTTCAGTGACCTTATATGTTTTTAATTTAGGCGCTATGATAATTCTTTGATTTTTGAAAAAAACTGCGATTACTTGAAAACTGTAAACATTTTTAAAACTCTAATTTTGTCACAAATATGCACAAATTATGAGCTATTTGTGCATGTTTGTTCTAGAGACACATATACAATAGTGTTTTGAGATACGCGATTTTGCAAAAAGTTACCGCAGCAGGAATAAATTTGCGCATAAATATAAGCTATCTGCTCATGCGCAATTATTTACTCTCTGATTATTAGTTAAGAATTTTCCCGCTGAAGCAATGTTACCCCAGCAGGAATCATTTTTTTTTCAGTTTTTTTTTTCAAATCGACAACATGCGACAACGACATTTTTTTATTCAGCGCACATTTACAGCAGATTGAGCACTAATTATTCGTCCCACTCATATCACTCTAGGTGATACTTTCCTGCTGGAACGACGCTAACGCGGCGCGTATGTGCGGCGTTACTGCGCGGTGGCGGCACCGTGTCATGATGGACCTTTGAACCACATACATACGTACGGACGGAAATAGACGATTTGTTTTTGTTGCTTGCGGGTAAATAGACATTTGCTACCGCAAGCAAGCGTACCAGCCCATTTTACAATTTATAAAGATTCCGACGTCAGTAGGCCCGTAAGACAACTTTTAGGTTTTCAAAATTATGCCAACGCACCAAAAGTATACCTTAAAATTAGCTTAATTTTTCTAAATCTTCCCAAACTTCATATAAATTATGCATATATCTAAATAATGATGTAAAATCCGTTTTTAATAAATCATGTAGAATATGAATGTCTGCAAAAAAATTAAATACACAATTGTAATTGTGCTACAATGCAATGTTTCGCGAGGTTATCTTATCTTTTAACAGGATTAGATGTATTTGTTTACATATCATCCAAAAACACTTATCTAATCGATAAGATATATCTGGTTGTTTAACGATTTTACGGAATGTAGTGTTTCACAATATTTCGTGATGTAGCTATCATTGGAAGTGGTAGAATCTTTGGTGGATCGACTCCCGTGACATCATCGTCTCATCTATTTCTGCCTTAAAACAGCAGTAAATTCTTCAGTTCTGGTTTAAAAAGTAAGGGAGACATTCATCCGAAGCCTGCCAACTTAGTCCTCAAAAGCAGAGCATCTGCCACCAATCTCAGATAAGACCCTAATCTTATCTGGGGTTGATCAGGGATATCGATGAACACCAGAAGCTTATCATTAGATAGAGTGCATGCTCGTTTTGTACTTCCTATTATAACATTAAAAACAAAACAAAAAGCACCAATGTACGTCCAAATGGAAGGCAGCCTATATCTTGTTCTCTTCAATCTTGACATTTTCCATCTTTTTAGCGACGTCCTTGCCAGCGTCCATCTCCCGTACTTGTCGCAGGCAGAGGTCCACGATATGCTCGAGGCCTTTCGCGACGCGCTCGGAGGGGTACACGTCTATGTCGGGTACGTGCACGAACAGGGTCCTCGTGTTGTCCGTACTCAGAGACGTGTAGTAGATGTACTCGCAGAGATACCTGAAATTGACGTTAAAGTTCGTAATTTAATATTATTACGAAACTAAATATAAGTTCTGGTTCTATCAGACTCGCAATACCTGATCTTTCTACGTTTAAGAACTTCCAGTTTAATTAATTAGTAAATAGTAATATTTAATGGTAATTAGAATAACAATAAAAGCTTATTTTTTTCATACGCGGATGTAGTCGTTACTAGTAAAAAAATCCGGCACTTTCGGTTTTTACGTCAGCTTTATTTAAGTCTCCTGGCGAATTTTTTTTTATCTGTTTGAAGTAGCAAACGAGCATGCACCCCACCTGATGGTAAGTGGTCACTGCCGCCCATGGACATCTGTAAACAACTTCATATAGACTATGGGTTCTATTTGAAGTCTATCACAGATGCATCGCTGCTCCCGAGCGACAATGCAAATGCTATTTGTTTTTAGTTTCAATATTTGTATCGCTATTCTGGTTTGAAGTATAGGCAAGAATAAAAATGTTTATGATTGTCATAAACACTTATTACTGTTTCCATCCATCAGCCCTTTGATGTCCACTGCTGGACATAGGCCTCCCCTAAATGGCGCCACTCCAACCGGTCCTGTGCCCTCTGAATCCAACGGTTAAATTTATTACTGTTTACTCTGAACAAATAGTTTTTTTCAATTGAAAGATCACAACGTACATTATGATAAACTTAAAATTGCATAGTAGGTAAATTAAGGTGGGCATTCGTGAAAGGCTTGGTCCTAAGGCGGACTGTACGACCAAGGTCATGTCGCAAGCTAGCAGAACTCGGAGTGGCACGCGTCGTGGCGGAGATCCGCAGGTTGGGCCTCGAGATAGCGTCCCAGAAGACCGAGGCGATGTGGTTCTACGGCCGAAGGCCGAGAGTCGAGCCAGCTGAGACCTCAGTGCGCGTTTGTGGAGCGGGCGTCCGGATAGGCAGGTACATGAAGTACCTCGGCCTAACACTGGACGCCCGCTGGTGCTTCGAAGAGCACTTCGACCGTCTCGTCCCCCGGATTCTAAAGGTGGCGGGTGCAATGCACCGTCTGTTGCCGAATCTAGGGGGACCAAGGGAAGAAGTCCGCCGCCTCTATGCGGGGGTGGTGCGCTCGATTGCGCTCTACGGGGCGCCGGTGTGGTCGGACATCTATCTGGCAGCCGGCGCCGCGCGCGGAAGTTAAACTCCGCGCAACGTATGATCGCAATTCGGGTCGCCCGCGGTTATCGTACCATTTCGTACGAGGCGGCGTTTGTCCTGGGGCGGCTTCCGCCTCTGGACATCCTGGCGGATATGGATGCACGGGTCTTCTTTAAGATCCGCGTCCTCCGTCAGGGGACTGAACCCTTCGACGCAGAGACGATCGAAGCTTTTCGGAGGAGAGCCAAATGGCGCGCTCTGAGGTGCTGGCGTGAGCGACTCGAAGAGCCACACAGCATACGCCAACGGGTGGTCGACGCTATCTTGCCGAACTTTCGCGCATGGATGCGAAGCAACGGTCGAGTGACCTACCGCCTGACTCAGATACTCACCGGACATGGCTGTTTCGGTCAGTATCTGAACAGGATAGGGAGACAGGAGACGGCCCTCTGTCACCATTGCGGGCACGACGAGGATTCCGCACAGCACACGCTCGAGTACTGCCCAGCTTGGGAGTCTCAGCGGCGGATCCTCGTCCAAAAGGTTGGAGCGGACCTTTCTCCGGCGGCCGTCGTTGCGGCGATGGTTCAGCGGCGAGAGGCCTGGAACGGCATGATCACCTTTTGCGAGGACGTCATGTCGGCAAAGGAAGACGCCGAAAGGGCCAGGGAGCGCGCTGAACCCGCTCGGAGAAGAAACGGCCGCGGCCGCCGGCAATGGCGGCGCGTCCCTGTAGTTCCGGGATCAGAATAGGGCTACGGTATCCTCTGCCTGTCGTAAGAGGCGACTAAAAGGGGCTTCCGGGGTTGCGGGCGGCTAGAGTGGGAGCTTGAACCGTCCAGCCAGGCGATCCCGGGAAGGACGGCGGTATGTGTGGTCGCATATCGTCGTATAGACTAGACGGAGCGGTGGGCCCAGCCGCCCATCTGGGAGGAGCCCGATGGGGCAACACGCTTAGAGGATTCCGGTGGTGTTTGTTGGAGATCCCGGAGTCCTCTTTTTAGCGCCGAGGATGGCCACCGGGGGGGTTTTAGTGCGGTAAAAATCCCACATCCCTTCGTCGCTCCCACGGCGTCGGGTACCTTTTGAAGGTTTCCCCCTCGAAAACAAAAAAAAAAAAAAAAAAAGGTCATGTCGCAAGTCCGTTGAAGTATTCAACTTGAACGGTCGTTGCGACAATCCGTGCGACCGTTGTAACGTGAATCCATCTTTAGTTATACGTGCAATTACATTGTGCGCATTTTTGTTTAAATTCGCAACAAGTTGTTTAATACACATTTTATTTGCTACAATTTATCATTGCACACACGTTCCCGTTATCTTGTAAAGCAATATATTTTGATAAAGCTAGACACCTGTATGGCTATATTGTGTTAAAGGCGCAATGACCTAACTTTAACATTTATTTTATGATTATTTAGAACAATAGATACTTATTAGTTACTATTTATGTATAACTTTAATTTATTACAATTGACACTTGACAGTCCAGTGGAATAAGTGTAAATCAATTTGAGGGTCCCAGATTCGATTTCAAAGTTTTTCAGCATAACTTCGAAATAATTTATAGGCATAAATAATTTAAAAAGCGTACTCCACCATGCTACCTCAATGCATATTGGTGAGAGAATTATATTAGGATCCAATCTGTGTGGAATGTTATCAAACTGTCTATGAAGCCTACATCAAGGATTATACAACTGTTATCTTATGATAACAATGAAGATCAAGGGTTATCTTATAATAAAACCTAAGCCTAAACCTTATTAACATTTCATCACTCATTGAATTTCTTACCATGCCTGAAGTAGCACAATCACCTGAGACGATTTTTAACCTAATCTGAATGATTATGTACAAATTGTGATGTGGCCTGTGGCTGAATTAGTTCACAGTCTTAAACAATTACAACAAAAAGATGCCTATAGATCTAACTAACAATCAAATTTGATTACTATCAATCCAAGAACAGGTAACCATAAGGCCAATACAACAATGGTAAAGACTGGAGGCTAAGTACTAATTTTAAAAGCTGTTTAAATTTTAAAACAGTTTTTCTTTATTAAGCTAATGTTATTGGGAGTTACAGATTCTTTTGACTTGCCTGCCAGCATCCTTGGACGTAACAGCTGTTGTTTCAGCCACCTTGGCATCATTGTACTCCTGGCATATCCTCTCAACGTCCAGCTTGGTGTGCAGACGGATAGCACCATCCGCAGTACAAGTCTGGTTTGCAGGACACTTGTCGAAGTAATCCAGACGCTGGTAGCCCTTTCTGTGTGCTTGCATTTCTAGTGTAAACTCTTTGGCTATCCCTGATACTCCTACATGGATCATTAGCTGATAAAAAGCAAAATAAATTTAGCATTATTGTATGCAATTGTATTTATTCTGCAATATCAAGTTCACATAAAATGTAAAGCACTGACATAATTATCATACTTAATACAAAGTTAGAAGTTATGTTTGAAAAAATAAATTACACTAAGCAATGTTTATTTTTGAGTTTTTCTTAAGTATTGTACATAGTATATAAAATCCTACTCATTCAAACACGGTATGAATTACCCATGCCCAGCAGTGGGATACTGGCAATTTGATATATTACAGTCCTCTCGTTTTAATTTCAATAATTGATTTTTCATAACAAATATAACTTGGCTAGTAGCCACACAAACATTTCTTTCTAGCTCCATTACAGTAGGCAGGTATCATTGAAAATATTTGTGATTTATTTACATAATTTTTATCATAGTTTATAACATGTCTTCTGTATCCCATTTTATATTTAAATCCGTCTGATTTAAAATATTTTTAACTATACAACAAATATATTGAAACAATCTATAAATTCATCTTACGATTGGAGTATGTGTGTCCCAAAGTGCGGGAACGAACTCGTCCACATTATGATACGTCACGGGGATCTCCAGCTGCACCACCTCGACGTTGTGTTTCTTCTCAAGTTCCTCCTTATTCATCAACTTCACAGCTTCCCAACTAGCATTCACCGGGTGATTTATAAAAGGACCAAATCCCGTTATAAGAACTATAGGTTTAAAAAAAGAATCCAAATCGTCACCCATATTACAATTTAAAATTATAGTTTTTAATCAATGTTTGGTGGTAAAACTTTTTTAACCACCTACCGCTAAAGTGTTTTGACACTTACTAAAATTGACTGACGTTTGTTTTGACTTTTTAGTTGGCTAGTCAGCTGATTTCACTCTTAATGTTGGTAACACTTTATTGTTTTCCTCGATTGGTACTTTGGTATTGGTTTATTTAATGAAGTTAGAGTATTTTTTTCATTTTAATAACATGAATGTAACATTAACAAGAAAATAATGTTCTGGCTAACAACTAGTAATTTAGTACCTGCGTAACAGACAGGTAAAATCACTAACTACGAAGTAGGAGATGAAAAAATAAGTGGAAAATAATTATGCACTATAAAGACCGACAAATTATTTTGTATGACTGGCGGGCCATGGGTTTTAAAAATCATGAAAAGAGTTTCTAAGCCACATTTGTTTATTTTGAAACAAAACATGGTCTATGGCATACGTCAATCCTATCATTCATTCTTCTCGGGCTGTCAATGTAGACTGAAGTAAAATTTTTCAAATCACTCATTCGCCGACGACGTTTTTCTTGATGTATCTATTGTCTATATGGCGCGTTTTGATAATTAATAATGTATTTGTCCTGATTAATGGAATAGCCATTAATTTATTGTAGTTAACTTCAATTGCACGTTATTGTACATAATAGAAATAAATTTGTGTAGTGTGTTGTCAAGCTGCTGTTTACCTTGTTTAGAGGTTATGTCAGTGAAGGCACTGTTGTTGAAAAATAATAGAAAATGACCGAAGGGGAATCGGGAAACGATTGCCGAGTCGTGGCGATACCATGGCCATTCGTAAAACGGAAAGTGGAATGTGCCGGAGCCGCGTTCTTGCGATATTACAATATAAAGTACCACGGCGAAGACACATTACTGTTGACGTCGAAGTCCAAGGAGAAAGCCGAGGAGGTGGTCTTCGAGGACAACGTCGAGTACCTGCGTAGCCTGGACCCGAAGGAATGGAAGCAACAGGACCACTACGCCGTGTTAGGGATGAAAGATCTGAGGTTCCAGGCCACCGACGATGACATTAAGCGCGCGTATCGTCAGAAGGTGCTCAAACACCACCCTGACAAGCGCAAAGCTCAAGGCGAGGATATCCGGAGCGACGACGACTACTTTACGTGTATTACAAAGGCATACGAAATATTGGGCACTCCTAAAAACCGCAGATCCTTCGATTCCGTAGACCCCCTGTTCGATGATACGGTACCAACCACCAACGACATCAAGAAGGAGGGATTTTACAAGGCGATCGGTAAATACTTTGAATTGAATGCTCGGTGGTCAGAAAAGAAGAATGTACCACTTTTGGGCGATGAAAACAGTCCCCGAGAGCTTGTGGAGCGGTTTTATGCGTTCTGGTATGAATTTGACTCATGGAGAGAGTTTTCTTACATGGATGAAGAGGAGAAAGAAAAAGGGGCAGACAGGGAGGAGAGGAGATGGATTGAAAAGCAAAACAAAGTGGCGCGCGCCAAGCTCAAGAAGGAGGAGATGGCCAGGATACGGAGCCTAGTGGATTTGGCATACGCCAATGATCCCAGGATCCAACGATTCAAGCAAGAGGACAAGGATAAGAAATTGGCTGCTAAGCGTGCGAGACAGGTAATCATTGATTTACTAAAACATTTTCATGTTCATACTAATTTAAGTCAATAATATCGATATTACCTATGCAACCCATTTATGTTCCAATTCATAAAACAGTAATCTTAAAGCAAATTAGGTCATCTGCAAATTTAAGCTATTGATCAGTTGACTCAAAACTAAGGACAACAGAGATGCCGTCCTTAAAAAATATGCTGTCATGGTTTGTTATTTGATAAACAAAGAAATTCTATAAATTTTTCAATGTTAATTAATTTCTGCGTCCGAAAATTTGTCCAATTTAAAATGTTTATCTCACTGGTATGTAATTGTTATAACCGGTGTAGTTTATCCAGGGAAATACCTTTCACACTTACTACACTTAGAGGATTCCAGTTGCCTTCGTTAGAAGATCCCGGAATCCTATTTATAGCCCCGAAGATGGCCACCGGGGTGGTTTTAGTGTTGTAAAAATCTCACTCCCACGGCGTTGGGTACCTTTTGTAAGTGTCCCCCTCGAGAACATCTCCCACACCTACTTTTAGAGTGTAGCGATTGTTATCATATTTTCATATAATAATAATAATAATAATATTTTATTTCAGATAAGCTTCCATATGAATTTTTACAACATTAATTAACATAAATAGTTGTGATAAGTTGCATAATACATGATGTAGTGATCATGTTCTTGGAAACAGCTACACATCTGTGATTGACTTTAGATAGAAATCATGTTCTATATGGAGTTCGTTACATTCATATATTTTATTGATCAATATTTAATTATTGTCATCTACATTTTTTTATTCAACTAATCATTTGAACTGCAGCTTAAACTGTAGCAAATAGTTATACATGATACATATGATACATGTATGGATTGATGTTGGAAGCTGCAGTATTTTAACCTAATTCCAAAAACTTAGAGGTTCTCAATTTGACTTTACTTTTTCTTTACCAATTTTGACCCACATGGCCGTGCAGTTACCATTCCGATCTGACACACAGTGGCTTCTGGTTTCGATAATAGTCAGGGGACTAGACAGGTACCTGAATGATGAATTTCGATTCTTGTTCTGGGTCTAGGTGTTTGTGCAGTCATCTTTGAGTGTTTTTATGGCACCCACGACACAGAAATACTTCCTAGTGTGGGGCTTTGAGTGTAGAAAGCATTTTAATTATTTTTGCTAAATAAAGTTGTAGAGAGGGAGATGCATTTTTATAAGAAATTCCAATTTAGTCGTACAAGTCGTCCAACATAATATTGACGCATGGATGGCTGGCCTCAGCAGGACTTATCCTAGCTGTGGTTGATTACTAATACCCATTGGTATCTGTGAACACTTACTACAGACTAGGCGCTTGTTGTAAAAAACTGTTCCTCTAAATCATTATATTAAAATCCACCTTAATCTTAAATGTTTTCTAAAAATTCCACATTATACTCTACTTCACGAGAGCACCTCTCAAGTACGAATGTTTGTTTTTTAATAAATCTATATCCATATTCCATATGACTAACATTATGCATTACTGTTTCCAAACCCTAAATATTATTTTTTGAAATTTCAGGATGCAGTTCAAGCAAAGAAAGCAGAAGAAGAGAGACTGATGAAAGAAGCACAGCTTGCTAAACAGAAAGCCGATGAAGCAGAAAGGGCGCGCCTCGAAGCCGCCAGAGCCGAAAGAGAACAACAAAAGAAAAACCTCCGCAAGGAACGAAAATCCCTCCGAGATCTCTGTAAAGCTAACAACTACTACGCTCAGAATGAGGACGAAACTGTATCACACATGGCCGCCGTCGAAAAATTATGCGAGATGATGAAAGTTGTGGAATTACAAGATTTCATGAAAGATCTGGAAGCAAATGGCAGGGGTGCATTCATAAAAACTGTAAAAGAATCTGAGGAGAAGGTAGAGGCCGAACGCCGGGCGCTATTTGAAAATAAAAAGGCAGAAGAACAGAAAGCGAAAAAGAACGCTGCCGTAAAAACGGCAATGGAATGGACACCAGAGCTGACACAGTTATTAATTAAAGCTGTTAACCTGTTCCCCGCCGGCACGAATCAGCGTTGGGATGTGGTCGCTAACTTCTTGAACCAACATGGCACATTCACAGATGACAAGCGTTTCAATGCGAAAGAGGTTCTCCAAAAAGCAAAGGATTTGCAAAGCTCAGATTTCTCTAAGAGTAGTCTTAAGAAAGCCGCCAATGAGGAAGCGTTTGATCAATTCGAGAAAGAGAAGAAGAAAATAGTTAACAATGTCGATGATAGCAGTATATCGAAGAACGACGCTCCGAAGTTGGTCAACGGGACTGCTAAACCGAAGATGAACGGAGATGTTAGCAAGGAGTCTAAAGACGACAGAACATGGACAAAAACAGAGCAAGAGTTGCTGGAACAGGCAATAAAGACATTCCCCGTGAGCACGCCCGAGCGGTGGGAGAAGATTGCCGATTGTATTCCGAACCGCACGAAAAAAGACTGCATGAAGCGATATAAGGAGTTGGTCGAGTTGGTTAAAGCGAAGAAACAAGCCGCCAACCTGTCTAAATAACATTAGATGACTTCTAGAAATATCAAATTGAAAAATTATGAAATTGGCCTTGCATGGTTTAAAATAATTGTAAAAAAGATACATCTATCTATCTTTACATAGAAAGACTTGGAGTAATCTGTATTAAATATTGGCACTGGGGCAGAATAGAAAATAAAGCTTTGTGTAGATAATGATTTTCCAAAGTGGTTTTTATTGGATAATGCTGGAGTTTTGTACCCATACTAATGTTACCTGTTTTAATTAAGACTCATAAGATTGGAATTTACACTCTGTTTTTTGGATTAAAATGAACATTATGTTGTAGAAGGTACTAAGTAATAGCATGTTCGGTATAAACAATACAATTTTATTCGTATTTTCCTTATATCATCCACTGATTCATAAGACACGATAGATATCTACTGGAGGTTATAGGAAAACAAAGTAGATATACGGAAAGAAGCAGTCAATAAGTAATCTGAGGGTGCTACGAAAATAATAAGTAATATCGAATGCTATCTTGCTATTTGAGGAAGATTGCAACAAGCCCCCCACACTCGTATATTGCATATTGAGGAAGGAACCTTTCAGTCGCCAACTCGTGTTGCACGCTCACTAGCGGATCCAGAATTTTCGTCTGATAGCCCGGCCCGGCCAAACTATGTCTTTCCTAGGAATTTCTGAAATTTTGCTACTCGATTGAAGTTACGGATGGCTTTACGTCAATTACTTAAGAATTGTATTTGAGCAGGTTAGGTTAGGTTAGTTTCTCTGGATCCGCCATTGAAAAATCTCAGCGAATAAGTATATTGCTATATTTAGAAGCTTTGGTCTATTTACAGAAGCTGAGGGATTATGCGGAATATTGAATTTATACCAAACCGATATTAGTTATATTTATTGTTTGTTATCTCACATTATTTTGTGCAGCAGAAGCTTCGTTGATATCTAAATTATGTACGCTCTCTGCGTTTTTCTATAACCTCCGCATAAACAAATTATTCGTTTCATATCGACCACTCATTTACTTTAAATGTTCAGTAAACTAAGTACCAACTCACTTCACAGCCGCCATACATTTGATTGTAAACGACCACGACCATGCCCCTTCGAAACCTCCATCCAAGACACTTCTACGATGAGTGTCATATTTTTGTATTTATTGTTTGTTTAAATAAGTATATATAACGATAAATGAACATAGTCAATTCGAAATTCAATTGGGTTTTATTTTACACTCCCCTTTTAAAATTTGTTTAATATACGAACTTAGTTTAAAAAGCTATTAGAAAATTTAAAATCACATTATTGTATTGCATGAAGGGGCGCACAAATCCAAGGTTTATAAATTTTAAGTTAAACATAAAACGGTAGCAAAACCAAGACTTAGAATTAAAAATTTGTTTCTTCAAAGTTAAAGCTTTGCTAGTAAAGAGTCCTTTTAAAATAATTATGTTATATAAATTTCATTCATTAAAAACATAAATATAAAAATCATATTTTTAGTAGGATCGCCTGTAAAAAATGGTGGTTTAGACAAAGATTGTATATTATAAAGTGACCCGTATTTGCCATACATTAACAACTGCAATATCTAGGGAGACGCGTCATATAAGATGAATTAGGTAATTTGTTCATCATATCAATGGTCATTTTAGTGAATTCTAGCTCTGACAATTTATTAGAAAGAATTTAGAAGTAACTACAGTTATAGTAAAGTGAGTACGCTTGAGACTCATCTGCCTCTTAACGTCAGTTCAACCTTTCAAATTTTGTAACCTGACCCTGTGAAATTTTGTGACATGACCCTCAAAATTAACTGTTTAACCTTTGTAGTCCTGGGGTTAACAGTTCATTTGGTGTCGTGTATTGCTCCTGCTTGAATTAAATAAGAATAAGTAAAAATTAAACGGGGTTCTAATCTTTTTAACGAAGGAAGTTAAAATAATTATGAATTTTAGTGAAAACTAAAATACAAGCTTTAGTGACATTTTTTTTTTCATATTTTTGCATTGTGAACGGTCTTTGACACGTGTGCAAAGTTTCAAATTAGTAACTAATTCTGGAAACCGGTGAAAATTGAACTCAAAGATTCTGTTACATACATAGGTTAAATTTAAATGCCACTAACAATGGTGTAGTTACAGTATCCCGTTTTCAATTTAAGACTTTTTTGAACGATTCATGGATGGCTGTAGGTATCTTCAATTTGAAATCGATTATTTTGAATTGTGCGGTTATTTATGCAAACAAGCGACATGTTCATCATACAGGTAGATAATAGATATAAATAAAAATGTTTTCTATATATGTATTTATTGAGAAACATAATCATTTTATAAATATAAAATTACAATTGACTCAATCATTAAAATATCCATTGAAACATTGTATTGTCAAAGTCGGGTTGAAGCGACAGCAAAAAAATACAAACCAGACGTATTCAGTAACAGTAATATAAAACTTACCAAATGTTAGTAGGTAATAATTTAGTAAATTAAGTTTCAGGAATACGCTTATTACGCTGAATTAGGTACTAAACATACAAAACCAAATGCAGTAGGTATGCCGCAAAACATTGTTCCCATGGGGAATCGAATTGTGCTGCTTAAAAATATTTTCTTGCCTCCCCCAAATTCACCCGACTTCGTCATAATGGCCAATCGTATTAGACTTAGACAAGCTGATATGTTGAATACAGTATAAAGAGTAAAATTAATAATATGTATTAACGATTCGTTTTAATTCAAATTGGCCATAATTAATATAAAGATTATTCATATTTTGTATAGCCAATGAGTTTATGGAGGTTATGGGTCCGGGAAATAACACTTCCATTTAAATAATAACGTTCCCGTTTATTCGGTGCTCACTTGGAATTGTACAAATAGTTTATATACTTTTCGGCGACTTATGTGATAATTAATATAATTATGATTAAGTATAAAAGGCGAGCGTCTAGCCGCGACAGCGATAGGATCACAAAAGTGGTCTCGCGGTGTTTTTCCTTCTCGCCACGGGCAATACAAAAAGCTACAGGTTCAGACGTGTCTGGACCTGTATTATGTATTATTTTATAAAAGTAAATAGATAATATTTTGCTCGATACATACAATGGCAAGTGACGTCTGGCACAATGACATCTGACAAGTGTCAGTCATAGATAAATATTAATGGTGTCAGTTCAGAAACTGTATTGTGCCAAACGCCACACCACCCCCCCACGGAGAGGAATAAATTAATCATTAAAAGTTTTAAATTTAACACGCCTGCCAGATCGCGTAGTATAAGGCGGTACGGACGGTGGAGAAGGTGAAACTACTGTTGCAGGAATTGGTTGCGTTACAGAAGGCTGAGCAATAGTACCAGGTGTAGGGGTAGTGGCTGTAGGTTGAATATAAGGTTCAACGAAAGCAGGCTTAACTCTGTCAACGCTTACTGTCACACTTTTTTCCTTAAAATTTATGGTTAACGTTTTCCCGTCACTGCTCCTTGAAATTACTTGATAGGGACCGCTATATGGCGGCTGCAAGGAACGACGTGCAGCATCATCGCGAAGATAGACGTGTGAGGAAGAAACAAGATCTTTAAAAATAAAAGAAGACGTTTGCGTATGTCTAGATGCCGGGACAGGTCGAATATTCGACATATGTCGACGGAATCGCATGACTAAATCAGCAGGGTCATTTAGATTTGCAGTGCTGGGAGCAGACGTGAGGATTTCACCCGGGAGACGTAGAGTTTCGCCATAGAGCATCTCGGCAGTGGAAGCTTTTAAATCTTCTTTGTAAGCCGAACGCATCCCCAAAAGGACTAGAGGCAGAGCGCTTACCCACTCACCACCATGGCACATAAGAGATGCTTTTAACTGCCGGTGGACACGCTCAATCATGCCATTAGCTTTGGGATGGTATGACGTTGTTCTGACACGCTTAGTGGCAAAAATCTGCATCAGGCGACGAAAGAGGTCGGACTCAAACTGAGTGCCCTGATCAGTTGTTATAATGGATGGTACGCCAAAACGGGAAATCCAACCTGTGACCAGAGTTTCAACTACTTCTTCAGCCGTAATAGTTTGCATTGGCCAAACTTCTGGCCATCTTGATACCCTGTCTATTGCAGTTAAACAATATCGGAAACCTTTACAGTGTGGCAGTGGTCCAACAATGTCAATGTGGACATGCATGAAACGACCAGAAGGGGTGTCAAAACTACCAAGTGGAGCGGAATTGTGTCTGGATACTTTACTGCGCTGACATGCATCGCATGTGCGAGCCCAATCCCTGCAGTCTTTGTTAATAGCTGGCCACACGTAACGATCAGCTACTAAGCGCACCGTGGCTCTTATGCCAGGGTGGCTTAAATTGTGTAATTTGTTGAAAATTGTACGACGCATGTTCGCAGGAACGTAAGGGCGTGGTTTGTTGGTTGTTAGGTCGCAATATAGGGAGATACTAGTCCCAGGAATACTGATTTTGTTAAGCTCAAGGCTGGAATCTTTTAATTGATGGATCTCCTCATCCTCTTCCTGCGCCTTAGCTAGCGCCTCGTATTCCTCTTCCAGAGAAATTGCATCTACGCGAGACATAGCGTCGGCAACAATATTATCTTCACCCTTAATATATTTTATGTCAGTAGTGAACTGGCTGATAAAAGAAAGCTGGTTGAGTTGTGCTGGCGGTAACTTCTCGCGACGTTGGATGAAAGCGTACAACAATGGTTTGTGGTCCGTGAAAATAGTCGCATGTTGGACTTCTAGGATATATCTGAAATGCTGTACACTCTCATATACGGCCAAAAGCTCGCGGTAATACGCCGGCCACTCAGATTGCCGTGAGGTTAGCTTTTTACTGAAGAATGCAAGAGGACACCAATGTCCGTCCACAAATTGTTCCAGGCATGACCCGATGTGGACGCTGGATGCATCGGTAAATAATCCAAGCGGGGCATCAGCAATTGGGTGATGGAGCAAGGTTGCTTCTGACAAGTTCCTTTTGCAGTCCTCGAAATTTTTTACAAGCTCAGGTGTCCATGTGTATGGTTTCGACCCTTTACTCTTGGTAGCCACCAGAGCATCAATGAGTGGTGCCTGAAATTTTGCAGCCTGGGGTATGAAACGCCTATAGTAGTTAAGCATACCCAGGAACCTACGCATACCTTGAACAGTTTCTGGTGGCGGAAAATCTATTAGAGCTTGGATACGCGTCTGGGGAGGAGAAGTACCATGTGCGTTGATGTGGTACCCGAGGAAAATTACCTCGCTAGCCCCAAGGACGCATTTCGATGAATTGATGACGACACCGTATTCCTGGAGTCGCTGGAAAAGGACTCGCAGGTGTTGTTTATGGGCTATTTCATTATCCGAGTAAACTAGTATATCGTCAATATAGGGAAAACAGAAATCGAGACCCCGAGTGACCTCATCGATAAACCTTTGGAAGGTCTGTCCTGCGTTCCGCAAACCAAAAGTCATAAAAGGAAACTCAAAGAGGCCAAACGGGGTAACAATGGCTGTCTTAGGGATGTCACTTTCAAACACTGGTATCTGGTGATATGCTTTCGCTAAATCTAATACGCTGAAAACTTTAGCTCCAGTTAGGTTGTGAGCGAAGTCATTGATGTGTCGGACAGGGTATTTGTCCGGGATAGTCCTGGCGTTCAGGGCGCGATAATCGCCGCATGGACGCCAGGTGTTGTCTTTTTTGGTGGTCATGTGCAGAGGTGATGACCAATCACTCTTAGATGGCCTCGCAGTACCGCATCGGACCATGTCCTCAAACTCTTTCTTAGCAGACACAAGTTTGTGTGGAGCTAAGCGGCGAGGGCGACAAGATACCGGAGGACCATTGGTGGTCTTTATGAAGTGCACGGTGTTGTGCTTAACAACCCTCGGTAGTCCAGGCGGGCGTAATATGTCAGGAAATTCAGCGAGTATGGATGCATACGATGAACTTTCGGCGACCACAGTTTTTACACTTAGCTGATCCATATTGGCTGATGATGCTGTTGACGTTAGACCGGTAGTACTGTCGATTAGCTTTTTATTCCTGCAGTCCGGCAAAAGGTGATAATGTGCCAGGAAGTCGGCTCCTATTATCGCCTTTTGGACGTCGGCGACAGTAAACTGCCAAACAAAATCGCGGCGCAACCCCAGGTTCAGTCGCAAGTTCACGGTACCGAAGGTTCTGATCTTGCTTCCATTTGCAGCGCTGAGCTCGTAGTCGGTGTTTTCTCGCCGGCTGGCAAGCCAACTATGCGGATAACAGCATAAATCAGACCCGGTGTCGACAAGAAATTGCCGTTTAGTATACTTGTCGGTAATGAACAGGCGGCGGCAGGATGGGTAGCAATCAGTGGCCGCCTCTACTGACTGCTTCCTGGGTTTTCCGTAGACCGTGTATCAAAGTTGCAAGGAGAGACACATTTCGCAGCCCGGTTACCAAATTTTTTGTGGTACCAGCAGAGTTTGCTGGTACATGGTGAGGAAACACGCGAAGGACGTCTGCTAGGTTTGGACCGGCTTCGTGACTTCGAACGGTCACGAGTTGAAAGTGCGTGGACTTGTTTAGTAAGCTCTTCCACTTTGAATACCAGATTTTGGATAACTTCTGGAGGTGCCGTAGAAGCATAGCAGACTGGACTCTGTGGTGCGGAGAGCTCAACAATTTTGTCGGCCAGTTCTGCTAATTTTTCTAAAGAGAGCTCTTGTTGTGACGCTAGAATTGCCTGAACATTTTGAGGCAAGCGACGCATCCATAGTTGCCTTAATATTTTCTCGTCTGAGAGAGAGGCCCCAGCCAGAAACTTTAAGTGACGGAGGAATTGGGAGGGTTTCCTGTCTCCAAGTACCTCATCGCTTAGTAAGTGTCGGACCTTCTGTGCTTCTGATAATGATAGCCGATTTATGAGTTCGGTTTTTAAGGTCTGGTATTTTGTGCCTACTTCCAAAGGTTTGGTGATCAGGTCTTCAATTTCACCAGCCAGCTTGTGATCGAGCTGTCCAACTACATAATTATACTTAGTGGAATCGGAGACAATTCCAGCAATATCGAATTGTGCCTCCACCTGGGCAAACCACACCGCAGGTTTATCGATCCAAAATGGAGGTAACTTCACAGACACTTTGCAAACATCAGAAGCACTCAGTAGCTGTTTCTGAAGCTCATCTCTCTCAGCCAGTATTTTTTTATATTGCTCTTTTAATTCCTCGGCCATGTTTAAATATCTATAAATTTATACTACACGACCTGGCAGCAATAATACAAAATAATAAACAAAAAACAATCCCTTACACTAATAATAAAACTTGTAAAAAATAAGATCAACTGCGCAAAAACAAAAACAACATATCCTAAACACAGTGGTAAAATATTAAAGCATTAATAAAAACAAATATAAATTTACACAATACACAATATCATGCAACATAACATATCCAATCCACAATATTCAGGCTGTCACAACACAAATGCAAAGAAAAACAAATAATAATAGGTTTACATAACAGGTTAAACAAACAAAATGCAAAAATGCAACAAAATACCTAAACATGTGCAAAATAGAAAAACCTAGGCATAGTTAGTGTTAATAAGTAGGTATTAATATTAGTAAATGAGTTACAAGGATTATATTAAGTATTAGAATTATATTTAACACTTAGCTTAATTGTTAACCAAATTAATGTTATATTATTATATTATGGAATAAGAGATATTATTATATTATGTACTAAATTGTCTTTGTTATATTAAATAAGCCAAAATGCACTGGCTACATTAGAATGTGGATGCACTGAAACTTTAGTTAATTGTTATTATGGATGCACAGTTCAGGTTGAGTCTGTTCTTCTTGAGAGTATTATTTAGTGATGATGGCCAAATACCTTGTGAGTTGTGAAAGGGTTACCATGCAAGCAACAAACGCCGAGCACCAAGACACTGCAGGCAAGGGTGGACACTGGCCACTGAAGCTTCACACCGGGCAGCAGGCTACGATGTAGCCCTCATGCAATCCGCGGAGCAGGCACCATGCAGCGTGCTGTTTGAGCACCACAAGCACTTGACGATCACGTCGGGGTCACCAGTATGGAGGTTATGGGTCCGGGAAATAACACTTCCATTTAAATAATAACGTTCCCGTTTATTCGGTGCTCACTTGGAATTGTACAAATAGTTTATATACTTTTCGGCGACTTATGTGATAATTAATATAATTATGATTAAGTATAAAAGGCGAGCGTCTAGCCGCGACAGCGATAGGATCACAAAAGTGGTCTCGCGGTGTTTTTCCTTCTCGCCACGGGCAATACAAAAAGCTACAGGTTCAGACGTGTCTGGACCTGTATTATGTATTATTTTATAAAAGTAAATAGATAATATTTTGCTCGATACATACAATGGCAAGTGACGTCTGGCACAATGACATCTGACAAGTGTCAGTCATAGATAAATATTAATGGTGTCAGTTCAGAAACTGTATTGTGCCAAACGCCACAAGTTTTAAAGTAATGGTAATACATAGTATGTACCAGTTCCGTTTGCAAAGAGCATTCATTTGTTACAGTTGATTAGTCAGCGTCCTATTTGCGTTAAAGATGTATATCATAAATAAATACCTACCAACTAGAACGTACTTGAACATTGTGCTATGGATAGCAAAATGGGCAGATACACTAACGACAAAAGATTAGGCGAAGACACTTTATCATGTGTCTACTTCAAAGCAGTTTGAATTAGCTAGTTTCCTGCCGTTTAATTATTTGTTAGAGCTCATTGGTCTTTCGTTTGTAAACCATAAAGGTACTTTATCAAAGAGCATAAAGAAGCAATAGAAAATATGTTACGCGGATTCCCTGGACAATTGTTGTTTTAACCGTGTTACTCAAGACAAAGGCGCTTGCCAATAACATCCTCTGAAATATATTGTAGTAGATATATGCAACGTTGCACATAAATTGGTGCCTGGACTGGTTTAGCATAAACAATCTAATCACCAACGATGCTTATGAAATTTCTAGCACGTTTGTTACAACACATTGACAGGCAAATATACCTACATGTAATGCTCCGAATAAAGATATTCATTTTTCCAGAATTATTGCTATAGTAACAATTAAAAAAATAAAAATGAGAAAATGAACATTTTGGAGGGAGCAACGTTAACATATCGCACACCTAGATCTAAAGGGAGCTAACTCAAAAATCTGTGTATTTGAGTTATGGTCACCATTTAATTTCCTGAACGGATACCTATCTAGCAATAGAACAGATTTAAAAATAAGTGCAAAGCTAGGCTAGGTGCCTTTGATTTTTGAGTTAGCTCCCTTTAGATCTAGGTGTGCGATATTTAATGCAAACTAAATCCAAACCTACCAATTTATTGTGTCTAATTAGTCGTCACGTTAAGCTGTGATAGCCTTATGGTTGAAACTTGCCCTCTCAATCGGGAGGTCCGAGGTTCAAACACACGCACGCACCACTGATTTAAGTGCGTATTATCACTGCTTTTCGGAGAAAAAAAACATCGTGAGGAAACTTAAACACCCAAGAGTGCTTAAAAAAATAATAAAAATGTTTTTGGAGGTGTGTGAAGTCCACCAATTCGCACTTGGCCGGCGTGATGGAATATGTCCTAAAACTCTCTCATTCCGGAGAAGACCCGTGCCCAGCAGTCGTCATGGTAATTAGTTATCAAACTATGCGAGATAAATTGGTTTAACAAATATTTGCATTGAATACAATAATAAAAGTCAATTACCAATTAAAACATAGCTGAATTCAAAACTTTCTTCGATCTATATTTCTTCGAAAAAATTTTAATAGACGTCTTAATGTAGATATTACTCAGTAAAAACCATTTAAATTTTCAACATAACAGCTTGCCAATGTCCAACTTAAATACTAACACATTGTTGTATAATAACATAATTATCATTTAAAATATTAAGTTATACCTTCGAGTTTGGTTCGGTTCCGTTAAGGCACGTTAAAGGCCATAGATTTTTTTAAAGCTAATCATTGCTTACAGTACAAAAGTATTCTAATATAATATAAATAGTACTGACAAAACATATAATTGTTATTGAAAAAGAAAATCACTTTAAATATATTATTTTACGTTTTCTTTTTTTACTAATCGTGATGATTTTCTGTGGGGCGAGCTTCGACACCTTAGGAGCGAATAACAATTATATATTTTGAAGAGTACTAAACTTTTAAGATTAACTTTTAAGATACAATACAAACCACACTGTGCTTGTAAATTAATATTATATGTTAATAAAATAAATTCGAAAATTACGTTACACCTATTTCAAAAGTCGTAAAAATTTGAGCTCAAAGATGCAATTATCTTGTTCGTTTCTTAATTTTAAAACAAGACGAAATAAAATAGTAGGTACATCAAAGCAAGCACCGTTTAGGCACCCAAAATATTGTAGTTTTAAAAATATTTTTTTATAGTAGAGCAGAATATTAACTTAAGAAACAAAAGTTTTAATTTACCTGAGGATAAAGAGTACAAGATTTGAATTTTAACGATGTTCAATTTATGCAATGAAACATAATATGAAAGATTATCCACAATATAAATTTAAAATATAAAGATTTAATTATCTTTTAGCTATCTAGTGCGGTAGAGAGCTACCTTATTTGCATGTAATTAGAGAGACTGCTCAATTATGTGCACTTTCTATTTTTATTTACCAGCACCTTCAAGATAGAATATATTTGCTATCTATTTAGAATATTTTGGTTGGAACTATATTTTCACGTTCGTTAATTTTTATCACAAACGTTTCCGTGCAACAGCAGGCCTGGTTATCAAGGACTAGCAGTTACGAAATTTCCGGGGATACAAGGTCAATGTCTAACGCGTTATTGGTAGCAGTACTACTCTTCGTACGGTACTGATTTTACATATTGTTACCGAATTAGGACTCGACTAGTCTTTTAAGTCTTGAGTCATAAGACTTAAGACCAAATAGAGGTGTTTTAAGCATAAGACTGAGTCTTTCTATGAAATTCTTGACTCTAAAGGACTCTTTGACACTTTTAGATTAAACTTTTTAAGTCGAGGGCATAATTCTAAACTATGGAGTTAAATTACAAAAGATTCGTCCGTTTCATATAGATTTAAATGACTCGGTTGCGAGTTCTAAGACCAGAAAGACCAGACTCTAAAATAAAGACAACCGAGCCTTCATTATAGAGTCGAGTCTTCTAAATTTGGGTAGTCTATATGACTTAAAATACTGATTTTCTTTCTCCAATAGGTACTAATATTACGACATTAAGTGTATACCTACTATATTTTTTAACTTTTAACTGATGTTAGTATAGAAAACAATCTACGTATTTTCATAAAAAATAATTATGCATCATACATCCAAGAGAATTTTGTACCAATCAACTACGTAAAATAGGTATATTTGGTACGAAACGTACAAATAAACTAATATTCTAGTACTTACATTTATTTTTATTAGTACAAACATAAAATATAATTTAGAGATTACTAATATAATCACTTGTGTTTTTGTGCAAAGTACTGCAGATAATAACAGACATTGTAATATTCTATAGCGTAACAGGATTAACATTGAGATTTTGATATGTAACAACCAAAAACGGTCATAATTGGTTGGTTTAAACAAATATTCCAACACGTGAATTTGGGTATCAAATCTTGCTTTATTACTTTAATTTGTTTTTGTCAGTTTTAAAAGATTAAACATTTATATAAAGTAAAATGTAAAATACTAAATACGAAGATATAGATTAAATCAGTCTTACAGTTGTAATTGAGACAATTAAGTACAAAAAAAATATTCATAATTATTGTAAAATTTCGAATAAAATATAGTAAAATGAAGAGATAGGCAAATTTGTGTCTACTGTCTCCTATTTATAGTAATTATGAAATCAGCACTAAGAGTTTAATCAAATATCAATCAATTAATGGTGATATTAGTGTGAGCCTTAAAATTACATCTAAGGCTAGTCATAATCATAATTTCTAGTGAGAATACCTGTCTTTCTAGAAATTTTACTGCTAGTAAAATAAAATTTGCATAAACATTTGCATTTTCATTAAACAAAACTTAATGTAATATAGCACTAAATATGTATAATTGTATAATATTGTGTAAAATACCTGTAGTTTAATTATAACAGTTGTATTACTAATGTTTTTGAGATAAATGTTGCATGAGATATTAAAGTATAGTTAATCTTTGTCAAAATATAGCAAATAGGTACTTATAAGTGAGAACGAAAGGGACCAAATTTAAAATTTCGGGAAATTGACGAAAATTTTGACAAACATCAATGTTCTTGATTTATTATTTCCATAGAACAAAAATTTTAACATTTGGTCCTTTTGTGGTCACCATATATTATTAATGAATGGACAATATGTAACAGTTATACTAGATATAAGACATATATTGGCTATATATTATTATCATATAAGCTTTACAATTTTGTTCAAAGATTTATTCTTCAGAAATCACACAATCGGAATGTAAAGTAAAAAAAAATACTTACAACTAAATTAAGGCACTTGTGACCTTAGAATAACATAAAAATGGCTCATTGGTTCTTTTTCTGCAGGTACTACTACAGTTTATAAATAATAAATAATTTCGTTATCAAGAAATCAATAAAATTTAATTATAATTAAGGATTTATTGTTCACCCATATTGAGATTTATTTATTAATTGGAGATTAATGTATTCTAATTGAGAAACATTTATTAATTCTCTTTGCAATGTTTAATTTAGACACTATATGAGACTTTATTAAATCTATGAATGTCTCCATTATTTGAAATATCCTTGAAATTAATAAGTCTTTCTAGCAATATATTATCTTAATTACAAACTGAATTAAGTGGTTGAAAACAATGGATAACCTTATCTATAATCAAAAAATTTGTTACCCCAGATAATATTAAAAGCTTCTTAAAGCCATATATGTATAACTTTCTTAAAGAGCAACTGGATGCAGTATTTATATTGTTTTAATATCAACACAGAATGATATTTAATATTCAAGACATCTGCCACAAAATCAGGTCACCTTGGTAATTTCTATTGCAAATTAATTCAATGGGACATTTCAATAGTGTAATTAAGCATTCAGTATACAATTGAGTCACATCTTGCCAATGACTGCAAAACAAAAGAAAAGTTTTCTAAATACCAATAAAGTAGCAATTACTGTTACGAGATTCTAATCTGTGTCCAAAGTTAGTGACTAATTGATTACTGGCTTGTAAAATTACCAATGGAAATTAGAAAGTTTTATTGAATCTTGCATCCCCTTCTTTTCTTCTGAATATCAGCTTGCTTGCTCTTTTTCTTGGCCAGTCCCTCTGCTGTAATGTCTGATATAACTGACAATCTCTTTGAGGAGTCTCCCCGGTCATATCTGTGACTCATATTTGGCTCAGGAGGGAATGTTGATTCATATAAATTGTTATTTTCACTCAAGCTGTGTGGGATGGAGGTGTTTTGGATTTCAGTGTTAGGCAGGATGTTATCTGTAGGGTAGTGTGATGCCGGTCGAATGCTAACAGGATCGGGAAAACGCGGTTTCTTCCCTGTCGATGGAGGGGGAGGTGGATGCCTATGTTGAAGTGAGGTGTTTAAATTTGGTAAATGGTCTGCTTCAAATGGTCTGGTATGGACATGTAAAGCATTAATATTTGTGCTCGATGTACCTGCATCCTGCTTATAATATTGTTTAGATATTTCTTTGGATAACAGAGCACTGGCCTTTGACTGTATTTGCTCCTTCTCGAAGGGCTCCACATAATTCAAATCTGAATCAACAGATTTGCACAATCGTAGCCCATTCTCACGTAGCATGTCTCGTGGATTACTGTATGCGTCACATAGGGTGGCCTGGGGTGGGGGAGGCAGGGGTTCCTGTTGCTGAGTCAATCTCTGTTGCTTCTTCAACAGTGCCTTCTGTCTAGCTTTCTCCTTGGCTCTCTGCAATTTTTTGTACTCACGTTCCTGGAGAAGGCGCGCGAGTTCGCTGTCCTGAGCCTCGACGGCACACCTCATGTCCGCCATCAACGAATCCTGGTTGTGGTCCTTGTGGCTCAGCTCACGTGCCAGGCGTGCGTCCCGCTCCTCTTGCTCCAGGCGCCGCCTCATCTCTTCTATTTCGGCGGAGGACAGCCCCAGCTCCTCGGCGTCGATATCCAGCGGAGGGGCGGGCGCTCGTGACGAACTAGGTTGGATCATATCAGGCTGATGTCGACGTTGCCTTCGTAAGTTGATTTCCGCCATTTCTCGTGCGATTTCAGCATCGATCTCCGCTTGACGGCGCCGTGCGAGCTCTCTTAGTTGCACTTCGTGTTCTATTCCTCTTTGCTCATTCAAAGCAAGCGGGAAGTCTTCCCTAATTTGCTGGTTTCGATACCTATTTTCGCAGAGGTGGGAGTTGATCTCGCGGTCCTGCAGGCGGTGGGCCAGCGCGCCGTCCGCCCGCACCAGCCACTGCTCCCGGAGGTCAGTAACGTGCCCCATTTTGGGCATCGTACCACTCGCAGCGCTCCCCTCGAAACCCGACATGTGATATCAATACAGGACTTTATAACAAATTCACCACGTTACGATTAATTATTCGCAAATGTATTTTATGATTTTTTACAAAACCGATTCATTATACAGGTGCACGAATATGAACACTTTCACAATAAAGTACAAACTTTCTTTGCCGTGAGAGCTACGTGAACTTTTTATATTTCACATCGAACTCGGAGTGAACAATAGGTTTATTAATCTACATAATTAATTACTGAACTTGCACCTTGTTACACTCGTTCATCCCTACTCTAAACAACAAATGCAAGAATACTAAAATTCCGAATAGGTTGTTGACAAGAAAGAGATATAGAATCAAGAATGAGTATGACAGGTGAATTCTGTAATAGTGATGTCGCGTTCTATCATCCATGTCAGTGTATATTATCGATTGTTAAATCGATATAATGTTAAATGCAGTTGAGAAACAGGTTACATTAATTTTTTCTACTTACTACAATCAGGCCTTTACTGAAAATAAATTAAAAAATATTAATCCCGTTTTTCTTGATTTAGATGTAGTAGACTCAAACTTTAACATTATCAATACTTAGTTGCGAACACCTAAACTGTGACAACTAATAGGATAGCCATACTCCACTATTTCATCAGTCGATTAAATAATTAGATCGAATTGCCACTAATCAGATCATCCTCGAACTAGCCCTATTTATGTGTAAGCCATGAAAAAAGATTTCCGATTATCCATTAAAATTAAAAATTTGGTATTACCACTATAAACAATTCCAATTTTTTTTACAAGAGGTTGATTAATCGCTTAGATCGTTGATTAATATAAAACGATTTGATTAATCTTATTCAATCTCCGCATATACACTATGTAATTTGATTGCAGATTTATTTAAATTGTATATGAAATTGCAAATTGTGGACGCTCAATAAGCTAACTACAGATTGTTGGCCAGTGAGCCAACAATCTGTAGTTAGCTTAGTGAGCGATCGAATTTGGACGTTGGAAAACTAATAGGGTACCTATTAGTTTTCCAACGTCCAAATTCGATACATAATTATATAATAATTCGATAATACATTTATATCGTTCAAGCAGGATTGGATTCCTCCCATAGTGATGTTATGAGACTTCAATAATCACAAAATACAGTAGCAATAGACTGGATGTAGGGAGAGAATCACGCGTCAATCAATCGAAGGTGGCATTAATATGAAACGGGTGTAAAGTTTTTGTACGAAATTCTCTACTTCCGTTCTATAGCCTAATTAAATTACGATGCTTCAGGTTATTTGGTGATTTATGTACTACACTAAGGATTCATTAACAACACAAATGTTCTAATTTGAGTATAAATAAAAGAGTAGTAAAGTCAGACTGGGGTATAATTAAAATATTTCATGGTAACATTTGATGGAGCCTTTGATATTTGTCATTTCAACTTTTATTATTTCCCCTCGGGTAAATGAAGTCCAGCTACCGATCGTCTTGTAAAAGAAGTGCGCGGGCATCTTTTGAATTCTCCTTGGTCATAGACTCTGCCACAATCTAATACCGACAATGAATATACTCTTAGTCAAAACATTATTTCAATTCAATCAAATCCTTATGTTGCATTGTTTAAGTGAGTGAACTCGCCTATTCTTTTCGTGAATTCTTCTAATCCTTTCTTATTTGCCGTTGTGAAAAATACTTCTTCTGACATTCGATATAACCAACTTGATAGCCTTGGATATCTAAATAAAGAAGAAGAAAATACTACTGTATATTGCAGTTATTTCGTTGATAGTAAGTAAACCTGCCTACTTGGACATTTGAAATTTGAACTCAATAAAGGATAAGGATTCTATCTGAAGTCGATCACAGTTGCTGTTCCATAAAATTGTGATAAGCAATGATGATAGTGGTATTACATTAGTATCTATGTAATGACTATCCTTTGCTTTAAAAAATGTGTACACGTTACTTTTTTTTATTAATAAAGGATTGTCAATCTGTCTTTATTATCATAATTACCGTCTTTTGTCGATTGGTACTAGAATATTCATAGTACTGACAGTTGCCGCTAATGCCACATCAGCAAGTGTAATCCAGGAACCTCCAAACCAAGTACGACCGCTGAGCATGCTCTCTAGATCCATGTAAGCACTTTCAATATCGCAAAGTTGTTGTGGCATCACAAAACGACAGTTTTCGTATAGAATTGGATACTGAAACATAATTTTTAGTCTAGAGAAAAATATAGTCTTATGCTTTGGATCAGTAGCTTTGATAGAAAATACCGTTCATAGTTTGTGACTTCTGAAATTAGTCTGAGTTAGTAAAAAAAAATCATAATAAGTCTGAAATTACGGAAAAGAGATTTACTGTGCCTTCTAAACTTTCTCAGCAGAACAATATATTATTTATCAGCAGTGTACGGTCACTGCAGGTACATGAGATTCAATTTTAATAAAGGTTTGCTTAATATTACAACTATGAATATATACTAACAGCAGCAGCACAGTAACGTGGATATAGCACTCCGCAGTTGTAAAACATCAACTGGTCTATTATTGCACGGCCGCCAGCATCTCTCGGTAGTATATTGTCCATATCACAGTATCTTGTCGCCAAGTACGTGCTTATTGCATGGCTGTAATGATTTATTTTACAATAGATTTATATAAAACCGAGTTGTATAATTAAAAATCAGTTAAAGATGAATCCAAAAAAGCTATACTTGTACCTGTCACACAAAATGAGTTCTCTGTCTTTAAAAATTGGCAGTGTCTGAAGAGGATTCATCTGTGGAGAGAAATTTATAGCATATAAAAATAGTACACTATTTTACAAAAAAAAAATATTGGCGGTCCTATAGAAATATAAGTGCTTTTTTTAGAATTTCAATATTTATAAAACGATGTATATGTTTTTAGAAACGGTAAAAATCATAATCTAGAGTTTATCGAAGTAAGAAACATTTAATCATCTTTAATATTTCTCAGTGTATTTTATCGGTATACGTAATTACGTTTGAAACTTACTACAGCTATTTCTGGTGTCCTATGTTCTGCTCTATCCATATCTAAGTCTACTTCTGTGACACTGATGTTCATGGCATCAAGCGCCATCATGACTGCTCTGCATGAAGGACTGCGATCTGCTTTCCATAGAGTACAATGCCTAAATGAAAAGACAAAGGGTTACTGTGGAAGAAATGATTATATTTCTTACAACCTTTTTCTCATGCACAAATATCTCTCTTGCTCGTTGCAGTATCTTCGTTAAAGAAGAAACAGCACATATGACAGGAAAAATACATGTTACGGAAGGATGGAAGTGGTACGCGTGTGGACTTAATCCCACGGATAAAAGTGTACAAAAGTGTTTAGTGTTTGACTAAGAAGTACAATTAATTATGATAAAAAAAATATGTGAGATCTTACTTTAGAGTATTAGACGCTGCACATTTGCTCGCTCCAACGCCCATATTTTATGTTATTGATAAGCACCATAAAAAATATGAACAAACGATATTTTATAAAATATTATTAAATAGTAGTGCGACGTGTAAATGAATTGTTTTGAGTTGTTACTACATTTTATGCATTGTTTTATTGATTTATTTCTGGATGATGAATATGGTCGATGAATTTAGATGAAATTGTCTTATTTGACGTAAAGGACAAAATTTTAGAAACTTTCATTTACATCCTCATTTCTGACTTGGCAGAAGCAAAAGTAAATCTCTTTTAACGCTTTCAAAAATAATGTTAACAGCAAGTTATAACTGGACGCAGTAAGTAGTTAGTTACAAGCCCTTTTGGAAACTCTATGGTTGGAAACGGCTAAGGTATTTACGGGGAATAACCGCATCACAGTTCTCTCTGTTTAATTCAAGGTTATTGATGGTACCAAATATTCACACAAATGTTTAAACAATTTAAAGTGATTATAGTTATTATGACCTTTATTCTATTTATGTGTCAACTTAAATAATACTTTTATTCTAGTAATAGTTATTTATGAATATAGGAATTAAGATCACGTATAACGTAATCTATTTTTTAAACACATAAAGCCCCGTAAATGCTGAATTGACTTTCAAATGAATGTAACATCAGTTATTCATACAGCGTCTGTATTCGATTTAATCCCACATACTTCACTTTACAAATTCACAATCGTTGAAGTAGCTGTCAACTTATAACGTATTTTTCTCATCCATTGGAACACTGGTGCGCAATGTTTAAAGTTAATTTCAGTGCATTGTTTCCGCGTTTTTCTAGTTCATTTATAAGAACGTAAGTACTTCAAAATATTATTTGACTGACTGTATGCTACTAAGAATTATACACTTGTAACGATTTTTTTCTTTCAAGAACACCGCTGACCACGAAAAAACTTGTATTATATGGAGATGAAGCTTCTCCACCAGTACGTTTTGTGTTAATGACGGCTTCGATTTTAGACGTTAAGATGGATTATCACGAAATCGATCTCTTTACGAATAAACACAAAACGGAGTTATACAAAAATGTGAATATACCTTCCTACTTCCTTTGATTGATGAAGATTGAAATTTTATTTGATCAAAATCTCTAGTCAAAATAAAAATTGAAATTGTAAAACTAGTTCGCCATCCGCAACTCAGTAGTGAGATACAAATACGTAACTATTTGATTGATTTTTTATTTATTCTTCCAGATAAATCCTCTACAAAAAGTACCTGCGTTAGTGGTACACGATCATGTGATATGTGATAGCCATGCAATTTGTTTGTACCTTTGCAAACTGTGTGGAGATGAAACTCTGTATCCCAGTGAACTATCATTTAAGGCTAAGATAGATGAGATGCTGTTCTTTAATTCTGGCACATTGTTCCCTATTGACAGCGCAATATTCGTAAGATGTACAATGTATAACACTCTTGTATGATTTTGTTTTTAATAGTATTTCTGATAATCGATATTGTTATTTTACAGACAGATTATTTTGCTGGAAAATGGCCTCTGGATCCAATGAAACTAGATATGTTAAATTCGTCTTTAGATCATATAGAGTTTCGTTTAAATAAATACGATTGGTTGGCTGGAGACAAGGTTTGAATTTAAATACAATATGGCAAGAAGTGAGAACTTGGGAATACATCTTTTATTCATCACTATATTATTTTTTAGATGAGCCTGGCTGATATTTGCCTTATGTCAACGATTACGTCTGTTTATCAAGTTGTACAGAAATCACTCAAACACAAAAAACTAAACGATTGGTTAGAGAAATGTGAGATGCTACCCTTTTACGAAATCAATAGGCGTGGATTGGAACGGTTGTTAAAATTCGTTGAATTAATGGATGATCGGAGTACGTAAGGAGAGTAAAAAGATTTTTACATAGGGTTTGTGGAAACTAAAATATATATAATTATGGTTTATATAAATAAAATTACAGTAGTGGAATTCTGTGAATATATTTTATTTATTTCACTTTTGATTAAATCATGTAATGATGCTGCTAAAATATGAATCAGATTTCAG
Source organism: Spicauda simplicius (assembly GCA_949699795.1). Classification (NCBI taxonomy): domain Eukaryota; kingdom Metazoa; phylum Arthropoda; class Insecta; order Lepidoptera; family Hesperiidae; genus Spicauda; species Spicauda simplicius. The sequence goes on along the minus strand of OX453071.1, from coordinate 19,502,912 downwards.
TAGTTTTTTATTCCGATTCAAATTTTAATAATTTTACGTCATTTATGATAACATGTTTTTGATTCTCGGTTAATTTAATTTTTTTATATCTCATCTAATAACGACTTACTAAGATAAAACAATAAAAAAATGTTAAAAACATGGTTATATAAATAATATCGTATGGCGAAATTAATTAAATTAAATTGGAAGATTTCTTTTAACATTGTATTAAGATAGACTTAATCATTATATACTTGTATAGATATATTTTAGACCCGTCGAAGTAGTTCATTTTTTTATCATACTATTGTATTAATTATAATATCATGAACGTTTTGTTGTTTTAATTACTTGCCACATTTAAAAATACGTGAATGATCCACCCACTTCACTAATTTGAAATGTCAAAACGTCTGTAGTCTCTGCGCTCTATTGATTGGTCGACGAGGAGATGTGAAAAATGGCTGCCTTGCCTTCTCCCACTCAGGTAGAAATTGTAGAAATTAAATTAATTGTGTTACATTATCTTTGAATGTACGCTTTTAACATAAAGACTATTAGTTATACTACCCCAAAGTGTAGTATTTGCTGGAGGCAGGCTCAAGAAAATTACTGAAATTATGTGTTGAAGTGCAATGAAACCGAGACTGGTCTACATTGATTTGAATGCGAAAATTGAGCAGTTTTAAACATGAATTGTAATCGTCTGTAGTAGAAATTGTAGTGCAGTGTTTTTTTTAAGTGCTCGCGTAGTAAATGGGCTTGTAGTTCGTAGATTGGTAGTAAATTCGGGTACTATTATCGTGAACGTAAAACGTCATGTACAGTGGTGATATGTCACACCCATTCTTTTATTGAAAATATTGGTTTGGTGTAGAATATTTGTGCGTTTCCCTATCTGAAAATGTGGCTTGAACCGTTGCAGGTGGCAGGGACCCACAGTTCTATATATGAAGCTTATTACCACCAAGTAAGTACTATTACATGAATTGTCTTTTTGGAAGTCTCTACTTGAATTAAATCGTCAGTTTTAGTAGTAATTACATATCTAAAGAGCTTACAGATTCTCAAAGAACGCAGAGAATTAAACACACATAGATCCACAAAGAATCCCTATTTAATTCAACAGACAGCTTCAAGGCTGTTTGATATTCTAAACTATAGAATTTCGTTTCCAAGAAAACTTTAAGGAACGTTAGAATTGAAAAGAAAGCTGCATTTCTATGGTTATATAATTGTAAATTATGAAATATCAAAATGGAAAATTAGAGCCCAAACTTAAACACCTAACATTATAGTTTTGGGAAAGGTTTTTGCAGTATTTGGTATCTTTTAGAACGATATAGTCCAGAATTCTAGGCACTGGCTTTACTATGTCTGTGTATGTAACTAATGTCTGTATATAGTAGATAGTAAGATATTAGAAAACAGATATTTGATCATATTAAGTACTGTGAAAGCAAAGTATTTGCAATTCATCAATGAATACATATTTATTCACATTCAAAATTTTGACAAAAAACATTATTTACTCTGTACTTCATATAACATTACCTCAATTTGAACATATGTAAATTATTACCATTGTTATCAATATGTTGAAATGAGGCAATTTTTTCCTCATTTTTGAAATTTATGATAATGCCAGCTCTCAAGGGGATTATTATTGAAAGTCTTGCTAAAAATTACTTAACATTTTCAGAGCCACTTCTATGCCATGTGTGTTTTCATACATTTTGATGTATATTTTTAAAAGTCAAACTCAAGGAAGCATTTGTGATAATCATAGTGGCACTGAATATGTTAAATACATTTCTTTTTATGATAATGAAGTAACAAATGAGCATGCAGTCCACCTGATGGTAAGTCACTGCTGCCCATGGATATCTGTAGGCAACATATAGAACATAGGTTTTATCGGATGGATGGTTGCCTCATATAAAGTGTGCTGGAAACCACACGCTTCCATCAAAACGCAATGAACGCTTTACGTTAGAAATAGGTGTGGCGGTTGTACCTCCCTAGCCGAACTACACTCGTTCAACCACCTTTAAAAATTCCATTTTCATAAATTCCAACAGTATGTCCTAGAATTTTGGTATATTTCAGGTCGATCCTAATGGCACTGGGGCGATACAGGCACTGGATGCAGCTCGTTTCCTTAAGAAGTCCCGACTGAGCGATGTGGTGCTCAGCAAGATATGGGACCTGTCCGATCCCACAGGCAAGGGGTACTTGGACAAGGTGAGTTTATATACCTAATTTATGGTAGTTTTAATGTTTATTTAACACTATCAGTCTCAAGGTGTGTATATGGTATTCCAGAGGAGATAGCATCTTTACACCTTCTACCATGAAGCACCTCTTGCATTTCTAAGGGTGTGGTTATCAGATTACTTTTATAGGAGGTCATCTTAGTCATCGGCAGTTGCAATACTTCTGTGAATGACTTCTAATAGAACTCTTGTTTTGCATGAAGTTGCTATTATACATGGACAGCACTGGCCACTTTACATCAGTTTGACTCCATGCTCTTTTGCTACTTCAATCTTATGAAAGAAGAATATTAATATAACTGATGTAAAGTTGAAACAAATTGTATTTGGATTAAGGATAAATTAAAACTATAAATTGCATGTTAAATATTTTTGTCTAGAACTCTATTTAGTGGTAAAATTGCATTGATTTTTAGTATGTTTTTACCTTTTTAAAACCAAGTATCTGTATCCAATTATGGATCTGCTAAAGTTTGAATCAACAATCATTTGTACTAATAATCTTTCACTAACACATACTTAATCATTTAAGACATTTAAAACTAACTAACTGAACCCCGCAGCTTCGCCTGCGTAAACAAAAAACAATGTATCGGTTGTCCCGTGGGAATAAGTTATTTTCCACAATGAAACATAGCCTATATGTTAATCCAGAGTGTCAGCAAACTCCCTACCAAGTTTTATGCAAATGGCTCCAGCCATTTAGACGTGAAGAATACACACAAACTTTCGCCTTTATAATATTAATAAGTAATATTTCACCTGGTTTAAGTAAGAGGAATGTATGTGAATTGTATCTTATTTACTCAATACTTCTAAACAGTTTTTGAGATAACAAAGTTTGTAATGAAATATGACAATGTATGTATCACTTTATCTTAGCAACAACTCTTGTTGTGAATTATTCTCGTGATATCTTATCTAGGACACTTTGAGGTAAATAATAAGATTTTTTTCTTGTAATGAAAAATTTTAAACCAACGAAAAAGAAAGAAATATATGTTGGTTCTGCTACTATGTTTTATGACAATGAAGATCTACATAATTACTACATAATGTATAATAAAAGTGACCACCCATTATCAATCCATCAGCCTTTGAAGGTCGACGGCTGGACATAGCTGCGGTTTGTGAGAAAGTATATAGTATCAAAGAAAAAACTTAAATTAATATCAAAGAAAAACAAGTACTGCATAAATTAATAAATAATTATAATTGCATAAGTTGACAAAAAATGCCATGCAATAGCTTTACCGCGGCAGTCCTCGAGTGCCGCACGTTTTTTTAGTTCAGTGTAGTGGATGATGTGTTATTTTTAGTCTTAATAATATAAAAGTATTATATATCTACAAATTAAAACTGTACAATATACAGACAAAATATTTACTTATCCTTACACATCCAGAAGGTAGGTTGGCCATAAATTTGCCTATGCCTACTGACATTCATGAAGACTATTAAAATATTGTAATCCACATAATATATTCATGATTGTACAGAGTTTCCCTTATAGACATAATGTCATCTGATATTCAGAAAGCAGAGGGTATTAGTAGGCTTGCCAACTATTTAACATTTCCGGGATATTTATAGCTAATAAATAGAAAACAATTTAATGTTTAGGATATAGTAATTAGGTTAAAGAAATTTTCGCGATATAGTGGATAAAAAAATATAAAGCATCCCAGCTTAGTCTTCGGATGGCAGTCCTGAAACAGCCTACTCTTTCTTGAACTATTCATTATCATTAAGAATATTTTTAAAAATAAGCTTTTATATCAATGCACTGAAAGAACAAAATAAATTTTAATTTTCATACCCATATTGCATTGTACAATTATCGTATAAGTTTGTTAGATAATGTATTCTATACATACACTTATATCTAAATAATTATAAATGTAAAACATATACACTTAAAATTCTACATGCATTCTTCAGCGAAAACATTCTCATTCTTAGATACAGTACCCATAGTACAAGATTTTTAAGTTTCTTCACAAAAATAGTTGTTTTAGTACTGTCTCATAAATTGCAATGTACATTGCCTGCTTACATTTCTGTTTCGGCCGTCATTTTTTTTTATTTTTAACTAGTTGACCCGGCGAACTTCGTTCCGCTTAAAGGTCAAAAATCTAAAATTATCAGAGTTCCTCCACTAAACCTTCCTCTTGAATTACTCTATTTATTAAAAAAACTACATTAAAATCCGTAGCGTAGTTTTAAGATATAAACATACATAGGGACAGACAGCGGGAAGCTACTTTGTTTTATAATATGTAGTGTTTAATACGTGAGGACGTAGACAATGATTGCTTTGAGGGAATATAATACATTCGTGCTAAGGGAATATCCCAGCTTTCGCGGAACGGTTGGCGATCCTAGTAATGAGCGTTGTCTTGAACTTTGCGAGTACTATTGATTGGGATTATGCAATATTGTGACGTGAAGAATCAAAAGTTTCGGAAAGGACCATTAGCTGACGTCGAAGTAGTCTTTGTACTGTAACCTTTATAAGAGTCGTTATTGTTTTTATAAGATTGACGGAGCAAAGTATGCAGTCAACCGATAAGAAGTGTTGAGTGCCCATGGTCATCTTTAGTAAACTATGTAGAACAATGGGACTTGCATCGGATTACAGATGCTTCGTATTTTTACCGACTAATATGGCCTACAGCCTAATATGTTGAACCGACAAACACAACCTTACACGAAAACGCAGATCTTCACTTAAATTGTGGTTGTGGTACTTTGGTTGATCAATAACCTTTTATAATCATTTTTGTTCTTTTCAAATTATAGTCGATAATCTAAGTATTTTTAGTTTCAGGTAGCACTCGTTACCTACTTTGATATTTCACTATGTCACAGAGTATTTCGTGATCTTATTGAATATCATACTTCATACTAATATTATAATAACGGAAGTTTATGAGTGTGTATGTTTGTTACTTCTTCACGTCTAAACGGCTGGAGCGATTTTCATAAAATTAAGTAGGGAGTTAGCTGATACTTTGGATTAACACATAGGCTACTGTTGACTGTAGGAAAATATCTTATTCCCACGGGACAATCCAATTTCGTTAACGTCGAAGCTGCGGGATTCAACTAGTCTTCAATAAGAACACCCGGAAAGCTATTTTCTTAGCATAAAGTATTTTCTGCAGAACCATAATTACGCTTGCTTTGCAAAAATTGAATGCAATTCCATTTAGGTCGGCTCTTAATTAACTGAACTCAACGTGAACGTGAAAACGTAACTTTCGTTATGTAATACACTTTACTTAGATCTTTAAACTCGTTTGAAAATAGCTTGGTTTCCCATCCCAGTTTTACAACTTAACTAACAGAACATTATTTGTATTTGAATCATTTAATGTTACTAGTCACCTGTCACGACGTTCGAAATTCGACCGTAATTTAAATTAAAAAACTAAAGTTCATATTGTCCATAGTAGCACCAATATTTCTTTAATTTAAATAAACTGTAATAATTTTCAAGTTATTTTGAACGCACCCGTTAAAGGTAAAAAGAGTTGTAATAACTAAGCTAAAAAAGTTTAAAGGCAATAGCGGGTATTTCGACACAGACATCTGACATTTTTGACGTTATATGTCTCATAGTATAGTATAGACATTGAATGTTCAATTTCGTTTATTAAGTATGCGTTTGTTTTAAATGCAAGGTAGTGAGTGTAAAGTGTTTTTAGTTGATTTTTTGTATTTTTTATGCATTATTTAAAAAAAAATTAGAATTGCGCAATCTGTAGGAGGACCGCAAACGGTTTTACACCCAGTTTATTGACCATAATCATTGTAGAAAATTTGAGGATGTTTTTATTGATTAAAACGTCAATAGTTACGAAACAAAAATAACAGTATCGTTTGAGAGACAAAGAAAGGAGATCTTAACCGTTTTATCTCAGCCTATTAAATGTGTGATGATAGTAAATTTGAGACTACACGTCCACCAATTCGCACTTGGCCAGCGCGGTGGACTATGGCCTATAACTCTCTTATTCTAAGAGAAGACCCAGTAGTGGGACAATAATGGGTTGACGACAGTAAATTTGAACCAGAGTAATATTAGACATTTCCATTCAGAACATCTTGATCCTTGGCATTCATCCATTAGCGTTCTTCCATAGCGAGTACACTCACGTATTTAAAATGAACGAAAGGAAAGAACTTCCGTTTTATTATTTCCTGTTATAGAACAGAATCCGGGAAGCTTAACTTCCGTGAATCTTTCTTTGATTTGTTTTGTTCCATAATTGTATACAGTTTGAAGGTAACACCACCGTCACAGTTTTAGCTAGCACTCGTTACCTACTTTGATATTTCACTATGTCACAGAGTATTTCGTGGTTTTATTGAATATCATACTTCATACTAATATTATAAAGACGAAAGTTTGTGAGTGTGTATGTTTGACGACCCCCGTGGCCGAGCGGTTACCGTACCGAGCTGACATGCAGTGGGTTCCGGGTTCGATTCCCGGCCAGTCAGGTATCTGAATAATGAGTTTAGATCCTTGTTCTGGGTCTGGGTGTTTGTGTATTCGTCTTTGTGTGTGTCCATGGTACCCATGACACAGGAGAAAATCATACTGTGGGGCTATGAGTGTAGAAAGCGTTACTTCTTCACGTCTAAACGGAGAGATTTTCATAAAGTAATATTAGACATTTCAATGAACATCGTGATCCTTGGCGTTCGTCCATTAGCGTTCTTCCATAGCGAGTACACTCACGTATTTGAAATGAACGAAAGGAAAGAACTTCCGTTTTATTATTTCCTGTTATAGAACGGAATCCGGGAAGCCTAACTTCCGTGAATCTTTCTTTGATTTGTTTTGTTCCATAATTGTATACAGTTTGAAGTTGGCACCACCGTCACAGGTATTTCTATGTGTAACTGACATCGGATTATATGTACTAGTCACCCGTCGCATCGGTCGAAATTCGACCGTAATTTAAATTAAAAAAGTAAACTTCATATTGTCCAGAGTAGTACGAATATTTCTCAAATTCAAATGAAATGTAGTAATTTTCAAGTAATTTTGAATGCACCCGTTAAATATTAAAAGAGGTTTGATTAGGTTGCCGCATTTAAAGCAATAGCGGGTATTTTGACAAAGATACTGACATTTCTGACGTTATGTGTTTTTAAAGTAAGACATTGAATGTTTTATTTCCTTTTCAATTAGTATTGGGCATAATAGTTCGCAGTTCGTTGTTTTAGTTCGCTGCTTCCTGCCATAGTTTAAGCTGTACGACCAAAAAAAAGGTCGCCAAATGTAAACTGATTGCAGTTTGACGACCAAAAATAAAATAAATGTTTTTTGATAATGCATATTTTGTGTATATTTAACCATTTTAGTGCATATTTCACCCTTTTACAGTGCATATTTGCATGCATATTTTGGCATTTTGATATTGCTTATAATCCGATGTCTAGTAATAACACCAGTGTTAAGCGCTGCTGATTTTTAGTCTGTAAGGTGTGGAAAGGGAGACAAACTTATCCGGGGTGTTCCAACTGGATCCTCATGAGTAGCAACGCATCTATGGTCAATCTCAGGGCTCTGATCTTATCTGAGGTTACTTACAGATGTCCATGGTGGCAGTGGCTTACCATCAGGTGATTGCATGCGCGTTTGCCACTTCAATATTACAATGTTTTATGCAGTAACTTTCTTATTAAACTTGTATTTTCACTCCACTGTCTGGAAAACGGATCATATTACGAACCTTATTTCATACACTTTGTAAGAGTAACGAGTATTTTACTGCTCTGTCCTTGGATAAGGGTAGTATTTTTCGGCTTTTTGTACGATACTTATCCAGGTTGACAGGTTCAGCAAAGCATTTATTGTATGCTGGTGTATAGCATTCGTTTTCGTTTTAAGTTTCTTAATAAATATAATTTAGTTGTTTGATAAAATTATCTATCGATGACAGTAAGTAAGTACGCAAACGCCTAATCAAATTGTCAATTAAATAAATGGTGCTAAAAGCAAATTTCGCGTTTGATAAAATAGATTTCTCTAGTGCTATGGTGTCCATATAATGGCGAATATTTTCTTCAAGTGCATGAATTATTTATCAGATGCTTAAACTTGTATCTTGAACTGTAGCCTAAACGGCTTAACAGATTTTTAATTGTTTATCAGATTTGTCTTCATAGTAGGAATGTTTTCGATCCCATGGGACCACTGGTTCAAAAAATTGCATGAGCAAGGAATTATATCTTTTTCTGACTACAATTTGATGTTTGTCTAATAATTGTTGATGGATTTTACAGCTAACATACTTTTATAATCGAATTACTTTCATTGAAGGGACACTTGGCAAGGGTTTGATTCTGCATGTCGATAATTCTCCGGTATAATTCTTTATTGATTGACTTTCAGTAGCTTGCATAACTGTCTCACACGACATATCCACTTAGTTAATCCCCACCCTTCATCGACGAGACAAAAACTAGTTAAATAGTTATTGCATAAAGCTCAAGATGCGTCTTCTGCCAAGTTTATGACCCCGACGGCTCGTATCGAACGGACTTACTACGCATTGCCAAATTCCCCAATGGACTATGTAGGCTTTTTTCCAAATTAACGGCTCGAGTCAGTAGGTCGTGTCAAAATTCGGATTTAATGACATTCTATTGGTTTTTTTTGGCGTGTGTGCAAGTTGTACGATCTTATTTCAGCCTCCGAACGTCCGATATCCAGGACTACAGTATTTTTGGTGAACCTCTAATTGGCACGAGGCATTTCTTCGATTTTGTTTCTTATTATTATCCGCTACTGTATTTTACTTCCTCTATCAAAAACAATCTCAAAAGTTTAAAAGAATCTCAGACGAATATAGAAATACACATTGTTACCAAATCGAAGTTTTGAATGTGTTGAATTGTATTTGTTCTGGTGATTTGACGATTGATTTGTGTGATGTTGATTAATGACAAATAAATGCTGACAAGAAATATGAATAAAATACGTACAATAATTTCCACTGAGAAACTGTACCACACTTGTATTTTGCACGTTAGAGATTTGAAGGTCATTATTGGTTTGCGATTGTGATTTTTCTTGACAGGCAAATTTGAATACAATATTCAGAATATTTCATACCTAATTTAAATAGGTTGGTCACGACTGTATAGGCAGTGAGCCTGCACGTTTTTTTAAAGGGTTTAGCAAGGAAGATTTACTTTAGTTTCAGGTAGGACTGATTATCTATTTCGTGTGGATTACCAAATTACTGAAAATCTACTGTACTCGGGGTCGGATTTATGGGAAGGTATATAGGCCTATTTCCAGCAGTGGACATCAAAGGGCTGATGGATGGATGGATGGATGATACGGGCTACTGCCGGGGCCTGGGCCTACACAAAAGTTTGTCACACTAGAGACTTCAAAAAAAAAATGTATTAAATTCCGGCCAGTGAACACTCTAAACAACTTCACCTTGAATCTTTAGATTTCGCGACTTTTTATTGGTCGTCAAATTTCTACAAGGGTGGGCGTAAAATAATACTTGGTTTCATATCCAGTTATTTTAATTTTGTTTGGAAAGTATTTTTGGAGGGAGTGGGCCTCCACACTTTCATTGCACTGAGGCCTCAAGACCTCTTAATCCTTCCTCAAGTGTACTGAAAATTCTAGGAATCTTTCTGCGTTTCCAAAAGACGTAGATCTTACCACATCACCTATAGATAGAATAGTTTCAGCTTCATTCAATTAGTGCAAAACATGGCGACACGTTTCAGCCCATAGCTTCGTATTCGGTTTAATTATGCTACAATTAATGTCGCTGTCCAACTGATAGTCAGTCTCAATCGACTCACTCTCGCGAATGTTTGGTTACGAGTCGAGATAGTGCCTTATCTGTCACTGTATTTAAATTGTGAGCATCAATGTCTTTTTGTGAATTATTTGTATAGCACTTAGTTTTTTTGTGGTAAATTTTAATTTTTCGTTTTCTATTGAATTTATTTAGCTTCTTTCATTGTAGTGGTCATTGTATGTACGTGTTAGTTGGAGACAAAGGGCTGTTTTTATAAGGTACAGTAATTTGGATATGTGGCTAAAGTTCATATTTATTTAGGCGGTAATGATATTCTTATTCAATTTCTTGCCACGAACACTGAAACTTTATCGAAGTATTGGGAGTTTATATTTATATAACAGTGAATTCTTTTATGTGTTCCTAAGTGTGTAATATATGAATGGATGTGTGGGATGGGGGAAATAAAATTGCCACGTAAAACGGTTAAAAATGATTACCAACACTGCAAGGGCTTATTCAAACGTTATTTCATATACTTTCAATGTTTATATTATACATTTTGATAATAAGTGTATGCTAGGTTTATAAGCTTGAGGAATAATGGTCATAGCCGAGCATAGCCGAATTCGTATAGAACAGAGGGTACATCCATCCATCCATCCGCCCTTTGATGTCCACTGCTGGACGTAGGTCTCCCTTAAATGGCGCCACTCCAGCCGGTCCTGTGCCCTCTGAATACAACGGTTTCCCGCTGTCTTCTTCGGATCATCGGTCCACCTGGTGGGAGACCTGTACTCCTTTTGCCTAAACGTGGTCGCATCTCGAGGATCTTTTTTCCCCATCTGTTATTGGTGCTTCGAAAGATGTGTCCGGCCATCGGTCCGGCTATGTCAGTAACCTTCGTGTGGTTACGGATTTCATTGTTGCGAATCATGTCTCGTAGGAAATTACGAGCATAGACCGCAACATAGCACGCTGAGTGACTCTGCTGAGCGAAGGCCCACAGTGAAAGACCAAGTTTCGGCGCCACAGGTCATGACTGGCAACACACATGGCATATAGGGGGTACATATTGGTTGCTATTTCCATAAGCTAATGTGATCGCTTCAAATAAAAGTAAGAAAGTAAGCCGGCATCCACAACTTTGCGCCGAAACGTCAGAATTGTTTCATACTAGAAATAGTTGTTGCGGTGGTACTTCCTCGGGCGAATCCTACTCATTGTACCATTTTGAAAGATCTACGTTTTCTTGGTATTATTATTTTTGATCTCTCATAAACACATTATTGGCCCACTGCTGGGCACGGGTCTTCTCTCAGAATGAGAGAGTTTAGGCCATAGTCCACTGCGCTGGCCAAGTGCGAATAGGTGTACTTCACACACCTCCGAGAACTTTTTTTTTTAAGAACTCTCGGGTGTATAGGTTTCCTCGCGATGTTTTCCTTCACCGAAAAGCAGTGATAATTAATTTCTAATACGCACATAAATCAGTGGTGCGTGCCTGGGTTTGAACCTCGGACCTCCCGATCGAGAGGACAAGTTTCAACCATTAGGCTATCACTGCTCTATTACACATTATTTTTGATATATACCTCCAACCTTTACTACAGTATAAATTTGCTTGCAGGCGGGCTTGTTCGTGGCGTTGAAGCTGGTTGCGCTGGCGCAGGCCGGGAAAGACATCAACATGAGCAACATACACTCGGAGGCACCTCCACCCAAAGTGGCAAGTTATCCTTAATATTAGTTATGAGATTTGATGAAACCTTTGATATTACATAAGACACAGCACCATCTCCTGAGTTTTCTTCCTTATCATCTTCTACGGCATTCGCGGGAAGAGTGTTACCAATTATTTTGTTACTCTGATCGGGACATCAGTTTTTGCCAATTATTTATTATGATGATGTGGCGACCACCCGCAACTCGTCAAGAGATGGCGCTATTCTGAAACACGCTATCGAAGTATGCCCTACGTCGTCCTCAGTTTTAGAGAAAATACCACACCGGTATGTCGCGCAATGGGTCCCGGGTTCGATTCCCGGCCAGAAAGGTATCTGAATGATAAGTTTAGATTCGTGTTCTGGGTCTGGGTGTTTGTGTATTCGTCTTGTGTGTGTATCCATGGTACCCATGACACAGGACAAAATCCTACTGTGGGACTATGAGTGTAAAAAGCGTGTTTTTTTTAATTAAAAAAAAAAAAAACCTTAGTGCGACATTATAATGTTGAAACATTAAAATGTCGCACTAAGGTTTTTCTTTCGCCAAGCGAGAATGGTGTGAATGCGTGATTTTATGGAATGCAGAATGCGAATATATCGATCCTCGTACAGTCATTCATTAGCAGATCGTTACTTGGGAGTTATCGTTTAATTTGGCATTGTTTTGGAAGTAGTTCTGTTAGTCGTTATTGAGAAGAGTACAGTGATACTTCATTTATGTGATCGTAATAACGTAATTTCCATCTTCTGTACGTGATTTAGGCTTCTATGTGATATTATACGTCTTGATTATTACACGACTGATACAGGAGGGTAGGTATGTATGTTTTGTATGTCATGAGCGTATGTATGAACATTTGACGACCCGCGTGGCCGAGCGGTTACCAAACCGGGCTAACGCGCAATGGGTCCCGGGTTCGATTCCCGGCCAGACAGGTGTCTGAATGATGAGTTTAGATTCTTGTTCTGGGTCTGGGTGTTTGTGTATTCGTCTTTGTGTGTGTCCATGGTACCCACGACACAGGAGAAAATCCTACTGTGGGGCTATGAGTGTAGAAAGCGTTTTTTTTTTTCTGTGTATACGCACCACAGCCCAAATGGTTAGACGGATTGTGGTATTGGAATCGGGAGTGACATTGGCTATATATTTTTTAAATATAGCGTCTGCGATCAAAGACGGCTGGAATGGATGGACACAAGGATGGAGGGGGGGGGGGAGGAATGGATTGTTTTAATTATCATAACAAAATTGATGTTAAATGATAGGTAGTAAATAGAACATTATAAAAATACTCTTATTACCCACGTAAACACCATGATGGCAAAAAATATATAGAAAGAAAAAATATAACTGACTGTGTTTCTTGCCGGATCTTCTAAAAAAAATTGTAACTGACAATTTGTAAGTGCCCCCATAAGCCTATGCAAATAAAGACATTTCATTTCATTTTATGTACTTTGTAACTATTTCATGATAGTATGTTAAAATGAACTAATTATAAATAAACAATATACCAGTCTTATGCTTCACAATAATATCTCGTTTTCCAGGGCGAGCTCCCGAAAGTGCCGCCGCCGTCCGCGTCGCACGCGCCGCCCAGCGACTGGAGCGTGAAGCCGGCGGAGAGGGAGAAGTACAGCCAGCTGTTTGATTCCTTGCAACCGAGCAATGGACTGATACCCGGGAACAAGGTAGGATGGGTGTTTGATTGTTGCCTTTTTTGGATAGTTGAAGTAAGCATGGTTCACCGAATAGTAAGTGGTCAAAAGCCCGCATGAATATTGGTAAGCGTTGTTGTACAGAACAAGATTCTATTCTATTTTGAAGTCAATCATAGATACATTGTTACTGCCGAGGATTAAGGTGGCCGCCTCATATAAAAGTAAGCAACGACACCCTTTCATCGAAACGTAAGAACTGCTGCATGCTAGAATTGTTGTGGTCCTTCCCTGTTTGAACTACACTGGTTCTACCACCAGTGGAGTAGCAAACACGCGTGTAGTCCACGTGTCGCCGATGAACATCTGTGTACAACTTCATACAGAACAAGGGTTCTATCTGACATGGTCGCCTCGTATTTAAGTACGCCAGCAACCACACCCTTCCATCGAAAAGCAAGAAGTGATTTACGCTAGGAATAGGTGTGACGGTAGTACGTTCCCAGTACCTTTAGAAAATCGTTTACTCCATCCATCAGCCTTTTAATATCCACTGCGACACATATGTCTCACCTAATGAAGCTTTTTGCTAATAGTCACCTTGTCTGGCGTGTGATGGTGACAGTATTAGGTATTGAAGTTACAAAGGAAGACGTTGGCCCTCTTCTGGATTTTGTACCTCAATCGACTCCTACGACATCTACGGGACGACTGGGTGTGGTGCTATTCGTACCCAACATCACAGGGCGCAATCGTGTCTATTGCTGAGGAGAATTCTGCCGTCTATAGCATATTTACAGTATGTACATATGTCTCGACGATTCCGAGAAAAACGCGTTAAAAGTTTTGGTACGAAAATCTTCTCTAAATCCTTTGTTTGTAATCGGATCATAGTGATTGTAGCTTTAAATGAAAGAGGACCTATGACTTAACATATTAATGGTATAGATGCCATGCTGTAGTTTAGCCGAGAGTCTGTCAAAAACTTTAGCAGTAAGTGTAGCCACTGTTATCATGCTTGGTGAAGTTACAAAAACGCTTGACTTACTGCAAAATGTTAATTGCTAAATTTAGATTTAAAAACGTTATAAAACGAATGGGTTAGATGAAAATTGTAGATCTCGTTATCGTGATGACGGCTATATATCTAAGTCAGTTTTGCCAAAAATCCGACTTACTGTAACTATGCTATTGAGGGCAAAATTCCTTCATTATGGGCAATAAAACAACTAACTAACATTATAGTCCTATCTCTTCGGCAAATTCTTAACATTTTAATTGAATGGCATTTATTTCTGCAGGTAAAAGGAGTGTTAATGGAGTCAAAACTTCCCCTGGACATTCTGGGCAAAATATGGGATTTGGCAGACCAAGACAAGGACGGCATGCTTGACAGACATGAGTTTATTGTGGTGAGTTTATCTGAATTACTTTGAGATGCAAAAATATTGAATGAATATTCATTGAATGAATGAATGTGTATTTCAGTTCCTACATTCATTGGTTTAAAGAGCGGCATAATAGTACAAAATTGGTCCTTTTTCTAATGGAATTCATGTTATTTTATTTAAAATGAAATGTGTTATAGCATATAATTGTTATATTCTTGGAAGCCAAGTACATAGTTCATAACAATATTTAAAAAATCTAGCGATCGTGATATGAGAAAAATCTAAAACAGCATATTGTATCTGTTATAAATTAAAATGTATCCGTTCCGCAAAGTAGCTAAAAATATATCTAGCAATCAGTGTTCATTCACACAGGAACAAACATACATATGTACCATCTTTATATTTCTTTGAAAGAAAGAAGAAAGTTCTTTACATTTCTTTGATTTAAATCCTCGCAGGCGATGCACCTAGTGTACAAAGCGCTAGAGAAGCACGCGGTGCCGACGACGCTGCCGCCGGAGCTGCGCGCGCGGCCGGCCCGCCCGCCCTCGCGCCCGCCGTCCCGCCCGCCCTCGCGACCGCCCTCCCGCCCGCCCTCGCCGCAGCCGCGCGCGCCGCCCCCGCGACCCGCGCCCCCGCCACAGCAGCCGCAGAGCAACGCATCGTTGCTGGAGGGGCTCTTGGATCTGTCTAGTGTGAGTATGGAGTTGTTTTGTTCAGGAAAGCCGCCTCGTGGGCCCTACCCGCAGCCCTCCACCCTGCGCCGCCTCCGCTGCAGCAGCCGCAGAGCAACGGGTCGCTGCTGGTGAGCTCTTGGATCCGTCTAGTCTAGTGTGACTATGCAGTTAATTGTTTTACTCTGCAAAGTCGTCCTGCCCGCTCGTGCGCTCGTCGTCCCGTTTGGAGTTTATTTGAGTATAAATCAAAGGGTTATCTTTTCTGAAGACCAGCCGAGCTCCAACAGTCTTAGTTGTAAAATTTTGTTACAATATGCTAAATTAAGAAAAAAAATCGATAGCGCGTTTAAGAAATGCTAATGGCGCTATTTCGACCTATTGTGGAATGTCATTACACTGCGTCATTCTGTCATCTACCATCTTGGTTCCTGCCATCTGCCATCCTGGTTCCTGCCATAAGCCATCCTGGTTCCCGCCACCTGCCATCCTGAAGTCGCTGCCGATCCAGCTAGTGTAATACTAAATAGCTTTCCTCAAGAGTTAAATATGGCGCACATCCCCACAGCCACCGTCATCAACGCCGACGCCGCAGCCGGCGGGCTACCTGTCGGCGGCGGAGCGCGCGCAGTACGACGCGCAGTTCACGGCGGCGGACAAGGACCGCGACGGATACGTCTCCGGCGCCGAGATACGGGACGTGTTTCTGGACAGTGGGTTGCCGCAGGCCACGTTAGCGCAGATATGGTTAGTGCAGTGTGCTTGAGATTTAACCCGGATTTTGACTATATTTTCTATAAAATCAAAGTAACATGCAATTCATCTAATTGGGAATGGTTTCTGTCGCTCATAGAAATTTTATAAAGAACAAAGGTTCTATCTGTAGTCAATCAGACATGCGTTGCAACGCTTGAAACTAAGATGGTTGTCTTATATAAAAGTAAGTTTTTAAATTTGGTTTAGCGAATTAACCTCTTTTTATATTTAACGGGTGCGTTCAATATTATTTGAAAATTATTACATTTTCTTTGAATTTGAGAAATATTCGTACCACTTTGGACAATATGAAGTTTAGTTTTTAAATTTAAATTACGGTCGAATTTCGACCGGATGACTAGTTACACTGATGCTACCATCTGGAAAATGTATGGTGCGAATGAAGATTGCCAAGCGTCAGCTTATTCGTAGCCCGCGGAACGTACACTCAAATATATAATGTAAATTCCGATCGCTTGGCGAGCGTCACGCGGAAAATGGCGGGCACACGGGAACTGTCCCTCCGTACCGTTTTTTATAAAATTAATTACCATTTGAATGTATTAGTTGCTGTATTTGTTCTAGAAGACTGATAAATAGTCAAGTGAATTAACCCCAAGATTTGTTAGTCGAATAAAACAAATGCCGATATACATATCGCACGTTCGGCAGGACAAGGGCTTATAATGCAAAAATTACGAAATAGACTTCAAATGCCAAAGTGTTTTTAAAACATCCTACTATCTGGTAGAATAAAGTCAGCCATTCAGTTCCATCTCCTTTCGACAGAAGTCGATATTGCTTTTGTCCAAATCGTCCGTTTTTTGTCAATATTGGTGCAACAATATCCGATGATTTGTATAAAATAAAAACTTTTTAACAAAAAATATCTACCGACTTCCATGTCACAAAAAAGTAAAAAATAATTTAAATATATTTTGGTCTAGAACATACTCAGTACTTAGTACATAGTCCTGAAGTCGGTGCTCGACATATTTCGCTGGACGACGGTAACTACGTCCTATATGAGCACCGACTTCAGAACTATGTACTAAGTACTGAGTATGTTCTAGACCAAAATATATTTAAATTATTTTTTACTTTTTTGTGACATGGAAGTCGGTAGATATTTTTTGTTAAAAAGTTTTTATTTTACACTTTTTAGTGACTATATTTTTATGTTTGTATTTAAATAAAGCCTCTAAGTTTGCTTTGTGCATCTACATATTCACAAAAATTAAACATAAAACACTTTTACAATTCATACAAACAGGGCGCCCCCTCTGGAAGTACCCCTCCATCATCAGGGTTGAGGAGTTGAATGTCAAATTTTTCATCTTATATTGTTGCTTAGTAATCTTATAACATATACGTTAGTACCAGGTGGCTAACTTCTATGGCTCAGGTTTGCAGTACCCTGCATCATCAGGGTTTAGGAGTTGAAGGTCAAAATTTTAATTTTGTGCCTCTGTTTGGTATTATTTTTACATACCCGTAAGCACCAAATTGCCAACTCCTATGGTTTAGAATTGAAGTACCCCTTCATCATCAGGGTCGAGGAGTTGAAGGTCAAAATTTTAATTTTGTGCCTCTGCTTAGTATTATTTTTACATAACCGTAAGCACCAAATTGCCAACTCCTATGGTTTAGGATTGAAGTACCCCTTCATCATCAGGGTTGAGGAGTTGAAGGTCAAATTTTTGATTTTATATTTTTGCTTAGTATTTTCTTTACATAACCGTAAGCACCAAATTGCCAACTTCTATGGTTTAGGATTGAAGTACCCCTCCATCATCAGGGTTGAGGAGTTGAAGGTCAAATTTTTCATCTTATGTTTTTGCTCAGTAATCTTATAACATATACGTAAGCACCAAATGGCTTATTCCTATGGTTTTGGCTTTAAGTACCCCTGCATCATCAGGGTTGAGGAGTTGAAGGTCAAATTTTTGTCCCATGAATTTGCTTAACAATTTCATTATATATTCGCAAACATCAAACGACCAACTTTTATAGTTCAGGCTAGCAGTACCCCTGCATCATCAGGATTGAAGAGTTGAAGGTCAAATTTTTCATAGTAAATACCTACATAGTAATTTTATTCTATATTTTACTCAATTGGACTTCTCCAGCTAAGGTTCGGCCGACTATCACTAATTTTATTATTTTGCTCCAAAAAGTTGAAGATCCTATGATTAGAACCTTATCAAACTCTTATCAGACTACCCCTGGAGTACATCCTTTCTAATAAAAAAAGAATCATCAAAATCGGTTGGCGGGATATTGAGTTATTCATACATTTATCGCGTACATTGAAAATGCAAATTTAAGACTTATGCGTTTTTCTTATGGATGCCCTAGTCAAAAAAATACTAAAAAAAAATGGGACCCTATGACACGCACTACCTTTCAAATAAAAAAAAAATCATCTAAATCGGTTCACCCAGTCCGGAGAAATGAGGTAACAAATATAAAAAAAAAAAAAAAAAAAATACAGACGAATTGATAACCTCCTCCTTTTTGGAAGTCGGTTAATAAATAATATATATGTCCTAAAGAGACTTGTATACTTAGATGGAACATTTGTTATATTTTAATGTTTAATTATGTTTTACTTTGTTATATTTTAAATATATTTTAATAATTGTAATATCATGTAATAAGTACCTATTGTAATATAAATTTTGCACGCCTAGTGTGGTAGAACATAATGCACTCACAATTATTTTAAGATCCTTATAAAATACTATGTTCTTGCAATAAATAATTTGAATTTGAACAACATCGTAAAATTCTTGTAGTGAAAATTTGTAAAACATGCACTTGTGCCTAGTTCCACCGAGGGCGCGATATGTATGTACATGGCGTATGTGTCCTTGTGTCCTCAGGGCGCTGTGCGACACGGAGAGCGCGGGCAAGCTGTCGCGCGCGCAGTTCGCGGCGGCCATGTGGCTGGTGGCGCGCGCCGTGCGCGGCACGCCGCCGCCCGCGCGCCTGCCGCCCGACCTGCTCGCGCACCCCGCGCCCCTCGCGCACCCCGCGCCGCTCGCACACCCCGCGCCGCTCGCCGCGCCGCTGCAGCCGCCCACGCCGGTTAGTAACACATAAACACGCACACATGCGTACGAACATATTACGTTCGGGCATACATACATACATTCATGTGTGCACACACGCCTGCATTCATACATACGTGCATAAATACTCTTTTTATCTAACTGAAGTAGCAACGAGCATGCAGGTCATCTGATGGTAAATGTTTACTGCTGCTCATGGACATTTAACGCTTAACGTGTATACGGTACGACAGTACGAAGCTCGCATGAATCGAAACGAGCTGCACCGAAATCGGGCGAATATGTAAGCAGCTGTTTGTGAGAAAGTACATAGTATCAAAGAAAAAAATACTGCATAAATAAATAATTATAATTGCATAACTTAATAAAAAATGCTATGCAATAGCTTTACCGCGGCAATCCCCGAGTGCCTCACATTTTTTGGGCACCACAATAAAAATAGTGCAGGGCGCTGTAAATTTGGCGACCCTTTTTTTGGTTGTTAAACTGTAGTCTGTATTCGCAAAATCTTCGCACACAAAATATCTAAATGTATGAGAATATTCAAGAATACGAATATTGACTGATATAGAAATACATATTATTACATGCGCATACATGAAAGCTATCGATTTAATACTTCGTGAAACACATTTTCACCCTTAGAATATCGACAACATCAATACATTGAACAAATTACTTTCCTCTAAAATATGTTGTTTAATATACATTTTTGCCAAATTTAAACCATTAAAATACAATTACATTATCCTCGGCAAAAAGAATAATAATATGTCACAATTAAAATAGTTTCCGATTAAAAAAAAACCTTACATATGAATAATTTAATCTATCTTTAAATTAGGTGTAATAAATATAAGAGAACTGTAGTAACAATTATAAAACACGAGTTTTAAAAAACAATTCGACGAATTCGTAATGTTTAGTGTATACGTCTTAATTTAGAACGCAACAAACGAATAGCAAAACGCAGTGCTATTATAACCACAATCAGAGATATGACTGCCGCTGGGCGGCCATTTACAAATCTCGCGTCCCTCCACACCTGTAGCTTGATCACTCCCGCCAAGTTGAGCGATTGCCAGCAACTATAACAATCAAGGTGGTCAAATCAACACACTATTTCAAGATGGAAGAACCAGTGTTGTTCGACCGGGGAAGTACCACCGCCACACCTATTTCTAGCGTGAAGCATTTCTTGCGTTTCGATAGAAGGGTGTGGTTGCCGGCATACTTTCACATGAGCCGACCATCATAGCCCCCGGGAGTAGCAACGCATCTGTGATTGATTTCAGATGAATGCCATGTTCTGTGTGAAGTTGATTACAGATGTCGCAGGGCGGCAGTGACCACTTACCATCAGATGGACTGCTCGTTTGCTACTTCAGTGGGATAAAAAATCATAATATAAAAAATGCTTGTCTTTGACGTGGTGAGGGTAGAGTACTATGTCAAACGCTGCACGTTGAGACGTGCAAGTTGCCTATAAACGGCATGTATCAACGCGAAGCGTTGCAGTATTATCCTACTGATTTAAAATTAATTGAAAGTATGGTAGAGGTAGTAGAGTAGAGGGTAGAGGTGGTTTTAAAGAATAGTGGGATATTGACAAGTCAATGAATGTAGGGGCTACTGTGGTTGTAGCTTGATGTATTATTTGGGTTAATGTGAATGATGTTAATCAACGGTCGCATACCGTCAAATTATAATTAGACGACCCGCGTGGCGGAGCGGTTACCATACCGGTCTGATGCGCAATGGTTCCCGGGTTCAATTCCCGGCCAGACAGGTATCTGAATGATGAGTTTAGATTCTTGTTCTGGGTCTGAGTGTTTGTGTATTCGTATTGTGTGTGTCTATGGTACCCACGACAGAGGAGTAAATCCTACTGTGGGGCTATGAGTGTAGAAAGCGTGTTTATAAAGACAAGAAATTATTGAAATAAAATCATATTTTCAATTAAAAAAAAATATACATGCGTACGTAAACGTAAACGTAACGTTGGTGCGTGACCGTACGTATGTAAATTATAAATATAACCTTTATTATGTATTCTACTTTATTTAGTATTATTTTTCTTCAAATGTACCTGTATACATTAGAATCACAGTACTCCACAGAGGAAAATACAATGTGATCTCTAGAAGTCAATTGTATTCTGCCTTTGGCCTCTTTGCCAACGGATACATCAAAATATTTGGTGCCGACTCGCCAAGTTATAGGAATGTCGCGTAGAGTTGTACTGAAATGGAAGGTCATGATTGTTTTGTTAATGCGGTTTCAGTGAAAAAGTCTTTACTTTTTTCTATCTGATTGAAAGAGCAAACGAGCAAGCAGTCCGCCTGATGGAAAGTGGTTAGTGCCGCCCATGGACATCTGTAAGCAGCTTCATATAGAATATGGGTTCTATCTAAAGTCAATCACAGATGCGTTGCTACTCCTGAGGTGGTCACCTTATATATCAGTGAGGCGGCAACGACACCATTCTATCGAAACGCAAGAAATGCTTGGCGCTAGAAATAGGTGTAAGTGTTCGACACGCCGTTACTAAACTGGTTCTACCACCAGTAAATAACCTTTAGATTACATATACCAATACAATTGGGAGATAGGAATACTGACCCCATGCATCTTCTCTTGTTCAAAAAATATTGTTAAAATAAATAAATAAATAATTTAATAGTAACTTGTAAAATTCAACAATAACTTATTAAACTAACATTATAACGAAAAACATTGAATCGAAATTATATAATCTCAGAGCGCAACTTAAACACGTGCTGGCTAACGTAAACACAGACGATACACGACTGCACGTCACTAGGGGATGCGCGGGGGCAGAAGCGAGATGCGAGGTACAAAACCGCTTTGGTTTCATGCGCCTACTTGTTGTGGTCACGTAATACATAAAATCAACTAAAAACACATTACGCACATTCCCGTGCATTTGTCACTAAATAATAAACGAAATACAATATTCACTCTCCTCAGTCAGGTGTCTTTGTCGAAATATCCGTAATTGCTTTTAAATGCAGCTTTGTCAATTAAACCTCGTTTTACCTTCCGGGAGTATTAAAATAACTTGATTTATAAAATTTAATTGAATTTGAGAAATACTTTGGACAATATCGAGTTTAGTTTTTGAGTAGAATTGCGGTCGAATTTACGGGTGACTAGTTTTATTAAATACGAGATGTTTTAATTTGTAAATTTAATAATATTTTACCCTGGACATATCAAAGTGAACGTGTCTCCGTGTTCAACGAAAACAATATCTCTCACTGGCTCCGGGGGCTGTGGGGGCGGTGTTTGGTTGAGAGAGAACACGCTGTTGTTTGCTCTTTCTATTAGTTTGCCGGTCTTTGATCGGATTTCGAAAATTTGTTTGCATGGTACCTATGGACATTAAAAAAAAATTTAAACGCTTTCTTCAGTCGAACTCGAACCCGGGACCCACTGCGTGTCAGACCGGTATGGTAATCGCTGCGCCAGTCGTCAAAACTTTTACACAAAAAAGTGTGGTGCACATTGGGGTTTTTCTAAAATCGTAGGTGCCGTGCTGTTTTGCATAGTAATAATATTACAAGGGCTTCGTCTATTCCATATAAATAATAATATCATCGTTAACCCATTATTGTCTCACTACTGGGCACGGGTCTTCTCTCAGAATGAGATTTTTAGGCTATAGTCCACCGCGCTGGCATAGTGCGAATTGGTGGACAGATAATAATAATAATAAACAAATTGACTTGTTGTCCATTTGTTTAGACCTATACCATACAAAAATCATAGCATTTTGAATTGATTAACAATATTTTGATACGCTTACCTTGCACGGTTCAGTTATTATATAATTATTTTTTGCATAAATTCGATATGCATCGGGTAATAGTTGCGATCGACAACCTATTCCCGATGGAAAATCTGTAAGTAAAGCATTTTCTACAGTAAAAAAACATTAGATGTGTCGATATGTGTCTTAGAATCTTGCTTACATAAGTGTTAGAACTCTGTTGCTCAATTCAAAAGGCACCACGTCCATAACACTACTGCTGTTAGGTAAAAGCAATATCGTCCCTGTAGTTCCGGGATTAGAATAGGGCTACGGTATCTCCTGGCTGTTGTAAGAGCCGACTAAAAGGGGCTTCCGGGGTTGTGAGTCACCGGGGGGTTTTAGTCCCACATAACCCTGCGTCGCTCCCACCTTTTGAAATTTTCCCCCTCGAGAAAAAAGAGGTAACAATTCTTAAACACGCTTAACACGCTTTCTACACTCATAGCCCCCACAGTAGGATTTTCTCCTGTGTCGTGGGTACCATGGACACACATAAGACGAATACACAAACACCCAGACCCAGAACAAGAATCTAAACTCATCATTCAGATACCTGTCTGACCGGGAATCGAACCCGGAACCCCTTGCGCGTCAGACCGGTATGGTAACCGTTGCGCCACGCGGGTCGTCAAACAATGCACCTGTGGTTCTGGTTTTATCTGGCGTTGATTACAGATGTCCATGGATTGCATGCTCTTTTGATTATATAAATTATAAATTGAAAAACATCTACATAAATATCTTTGAAGATGATTTTGGACTACTAAATAACCGTTATTTTGAAATGTTTATTCGACTTATTTTGTAGATATTAACCATCTTTTCCTAATTTATAAGAAGAGTTTTATTTAAACAAACAGCCGAACAAATGTGAAACAGCTAGTGTATCTAAAGAATTGGTCCACAGTATCTTCAGGAAGTAACACTCGACTCGGAGAATGATATAAATACGATGTGGTTTGTGGTTACATTAGAACTTTAGGACATTGTTTCTCAACTTTTGTTTTTACTAATGTAAAAACGCAAGGATTAGAGAAAATCAATAAATTAGGTCTTCAGCGCATTGTTTTCTGTAACTTTCAATATTATTTAACAACAATTTGCAATAGTAAAAAGGTTTACGTTGCCTAGGCAATAGCTAGCCTCAATTTGAGAAACAGTGGCATGTAGTGTATTATTATTGTATTGTTAAATAACTGCATTTACTTTGAACTAGCATCAGATGCACTGTAGGTCGCTCCATATTACATACGACTGAAGCATTGAAATCACCGTGAAATCGATTCTAACATAATTTTCTATTGAAAATCGTATATTGTTGTCGTTTTAATTTTCCGCTATATTTTTATTCGATAGTTTGAAATATTAAAAGTAATATTAATAACTCGAAGTACCTTGAAATATTTTAAGTGTTTCATCATTTGACACGCGGTTGCGTTTTGTAGTGGTTTTAGATTTGTCGTTGAACGTTGCGAAGTCTTTGTTCTTTTAAAAATAAAATATATGGTGAGTTAATATCCTCTTTATGAATGAAGGGTAAATCAAGCCCATATGGTGGTAACTTCCAGTTCGACTGGATGACCTGTATTTGAGGTAATTAGTGACGTTGCTTTTTCTTATCAACGTGTTATACGAAGTTGGCAAGTACCAAGGACTATTTTTTTTTTATCTAACTGAAGTAGCGAACGAGCATGCAGGCCACCTGATGGTAAGTGGTCACTGCTACCCATGGACATCTGTAATCAACTACGTACAGAACATGGGTTCCATCTGAAGTCAATCACAGATGCGTTGCTACTCCCGAGGATTATGAAGGTCGCCTCATGTGAAAGTGTGCCGGCAACCACACCATTCTATCGAAACGCAAGAAATGCTTCACGCTAGATATAGGTGTGGCGGTGGTACTTCCCCGGTCGAACTACGCTGGTTCTACCACCTTCCAAGAATATTTAGCCACGGTCGGGGCTATAATAATGAAGCTTTGCAATTTTTTGTATTCGTACAAAAAATACAATTTTGGTAGCAAAATTATTAATTTGGTTCTTGTACGGATATTAAACTTAAAATGTCCCATTTCGCACCTAGGAAAAAAATGTGTGTTGGAAGATATGAGTGTCTGAGCGATTCCAGTATGTTACATTCATCATTCTTATTACCATCAAACTATTGACGTAGTGAAGAAATAATTAGGTGAATTTGCATGCTCTTAAAAAATATAAAGTACTATGGAAAACTGTCAGATGAGAATTTTCTTCAGTATATTGTTGATAATATATCACTATAAAATAAAGAAATATGGCTAAAATATGTAAATAGTGAAGTGAATGAATGAGGTGAGTGAATGAAATGCCTTATTTTGTACTGAGTTATCAGCGTTTTGATGAGGGTTTCGGGTACATTTTCTTATTATATTTTAAGCTGTAAGCGCCACAACCAAAAAAGATTATTATTAACATCAATTGTACATAAAACCAGTTTACTAACAAACATAAAATCGCATCCAAATCGGTTCATCCATTTAAGAGCTACGAGTCCACAGAAAAATGGACATAGCAGTCAAACTTATAACACCTCTCCTTTTTGCGTCGGTGGTTATAAAAAGTACACACAAGGTACATACAAGTTGCAAATAGCACACTCCGTACCGCCGGCGGGCACCGATGTGGTTGCATCTGCTACACTCGCTCCACACTGACCAGGCTGTGAAGACCATTAGGTTCGTTGATACCACCGATTGAGAATCTTCATCCGAGTCTGGTTGAAGGTTTATCTGTAGAAGTAATAAAATAAAACCTGGCACACGGCAGTATTTAGCTGTATTTTTTTTTATCTGACTGAAGTAGCAAATGAGCATACAGGCCACCAGAGAACATGGGTTCCATCTGAAGTCTATCACAGATGCGTTGCTGCTCCTGAGGACTATGATGGTCGCCTCATTTAAAAGTGTGCCGGCAACCACACCCGTCCATAGAAACGCAAGAAATTGTTGTGGCGGTGGTACTTCCCCGGTCGATCTAGACTGGTTCTACCACCTTAAAATATACCCTGTAGAAATGAACTATGTAATCTGTCTTCTACCAAAATTGACAGAAAAACGGAGATGTTTTTGATAGATTGCTGCTCGTCTAATAAGGAGATCTATCGATAAAGCTTGTTTTAGAAAAATGTTTAGAAAATGTAGATTTATCAATAGGTCTCCATTTTTGTTACTATCTAGCAGTGTAATAAGATAATTTCGAATCTGGCCACTCACATCGTATTCCTCATCATCCAGTACTTCCAACACGACCAGCCCGCCAACGCTGCTTCCCAACCGACAGCGGTAAACCCCCGCATCTTTCGACTGCACGTTGTAAATCGTCAGGTTTACGTTTGAAACTAGAGTACTTTTCTCGTCCAAAGGCGTAAATGTCAGATTTTGTATCGACTGAAAAAACATGTTTTGTATATAACGTATTGTTTTTCTATCATTTCTTAGTACGAATCCATTTCCTACTTACTTAATTCCTGCGGCGAGATTGTGTACATATTAATAAAATTGAATGTAAGTAATGATTCTCCTACTAGTGACAGCGGCGTTTCTAGCAGCCTCTTATATATGTAAGCTATCGTTTCAATAGAATTTCTATCTATGATTAGTCATAAGTGCGCACCAAATCTAGGGTTTACATCTTACAAGACAAAGTCTTCGTTGTATCCGTTTCCAATAACTTCATATCTGAACACAGCAGTGCTTATCACTGCTGTTATGAAGAAGAAAGAGGTACCCCGTACTTTTTCCTGCTTAAGTATGTGAAATAGTAATTTGAGAGCCACGAAACATTCAATTCAAGCGCCAATAGGTTAGCGCTGTAAGCGTTAAGCGTTTAAATGTCGTATAGGCCACGATTTTTTTGCAAACTGTAGCGAGATTTACAACCTAGATCCACCACCAAGCCACTCATCTATCTCACCTTAGCATAAACCCAAGCTACGTCGCCTTGCTCGCCGGGAGCAACGCACAAGCCACACGGTAACCTCGCCGTGCTGCCGCCATACGCTACCACGTTGACGTTCGGCAGACGCCCTGATGCCGTCAGCGCGTCCACCACGAGTGACGTGCAGTGGTAATACTCGCACCAAAGTTGCGATATTGCTGCTAGTTTTTGTTTGTCGCCATCTATAATTTATTTATATATAATTTATAAATAATTTATCTATAATTTATTTATGAATAACACACCAACAGCATTACAAACAACACATTACAATGATCTTACATAGGAATAAAGATAGTATGCACGCCAATTACACAACAACATTCTCTATAATAGATATGTTGAGTTAACAATATTGACAACTAAAAGAAAGTTATATAATACAAGTTAGACATTGGGTTGACAGAGATAAAAAGACAAAAATTTAAAGATACACATAACTAAGCAATAATATGGCTATTTATGAGGAGAAGTGTGCGGTATTTTTTTTCTCAGAATCGAGCCTGAGTCATTAAAAACAACAAGATCTTTAAAAACAAAATAATTAATGAAATAAGGGCGAATATGCCATGTCAATTACAGTCCAGGAGACGAGCAAGGCATGATTTGACTTACACAATTCTGGGCCTGTTTCTAACATGAATATTTAAATATACCTATGAATTTAGTATAGATATAGGTATATGTAACTATCTTTCCTATTAATCTTTTTTACATAAAAAATACATTATATTAAGCTAAAACCCTACCGCGAAATTTAATGAGATTCGACCCCCTTTAAAACTTTAAGTGGTTAATGGATGTCCCTTATTATTTTTTTTTTGTCTATGATGAGTCCAAAATTAAAAAAAAATAATTAGATACAGATACAGTCTCACTTGGATATGAAAGTGTATCTTCCACATCCAACTCCCATTCCTTGACAGGCCGTCTTTGTACGTCTACGTATAATCGTCTATTTCTCTCTTGTAGTTCATCCACTGTGAATTTCACATCTTGTAAATCGCATTTTACAGTGCTTGATAAGAAAATAAGCAATATAAAAATAAAGCAGAATTTTATAATATTTTTTGACATATTGACAGCGACAGTAAATGACGTATGTAATGTGAAGTATTCATTTGATTTTAGAATAGAATTATGACAAAGTATTGTTCATGTTAAAGTATTGTTCATGATAACGAATACTTTGATTTGTTTCAAATGAATGTTAGATAAATTGTAAATCTTCTGTAAATAAGCGATTTCTTAGCGAAAAAAAAAATGTAACACAATTTGTAAGAGGCTGTTAAGGCTAACAAAAAATGAGGACGTTTCATTTCTAACCAAATAATACAAATCAATAATCAAATAGAAAACAATCAAAAATGAATTAATTGAAACACATAAATTATTTAATTATTATATACCATTATAAATACCATATGTTTGTAATTCTATATTTATTAGTATATACACGTATTGTTAATTCCCCCTTTTTTCCTGATCACAGGCGCCATATTTGAATATATAGCCTATGTTGCTTTCACAACTGGATGGGGTTTCGATGTTGTGACATATCTTAAAATCTAGTATGCCGTTCGGGCTATACGACTTGCTCAAGAAAATTATACATAGATACGCTACAAAACATTATCTCTACTTCTGTCACACTCGTATAAACATGTACTTACATGTTGTATTTTAACCTATTTACATAAGTCCAAATTGCACTTGGCCAGCGCGGTGGACTATGGCCTAAAGCTCTCTCATTCTGAGAGAAGACGTGTGCCCAGTAGTCGGACAATATTGGGTTGACGACATAAGTTGATGTTCACAGAAAATCGAGCCAGTAAGCCTGGGCCCGCAGCCGACGCCGGAGATGGAGGCTATCGCGCGCGAGGTGGACGCGCTGGCCCGCGAGCGGCTGGCGCTCGAGGCGGAGCTGGCCGCCAAGCAGCGCGAGCTCACCGTCAAGACCGGCGAGGCGGACAGCTTGCAGGTACTCGCTCGTAGCTCACTTGCCCACACTTAAGCTCACGAAGCCCTAAACGCCCAAAACGTCGTTCCACAAGACGACTGCGGTCGTTGTGGTCGCGGCGAAAACGTCACTCATGACGTCATGACTTAAGTCCTCGCGACGCTCACGACGACCCATTTAATATGGTGGGTCGAAATGATCGTTCCAGTAGAGAATACGTCAGTAAAGCTCACAAGCTAACGGAACGGGAAAAACTGCGGTCGTGAGCGTGCGCTTTGTGAACGTTTAATGGAACGGACCCTTAGCAACGACGTTGCAGGGTGATAAATCGTCTCTCTGTCATTGTCATTTTGTGATATTTTGGTTTATTATGTTTTGGTATATTATGTATTACATGTTTTAATTACAAATATTTCTATTGATTTCAGAGCGAACTGGACACATTAACGGCAACATTAAAACAGTTAGAAAACCAAAAAGGCGAGGCGCAGAAAAGGTTAAATGACTTAAAAACACAGGTATGCTGTTTGATTAAATTAGTCTATGTAAATCACAAATGGTGCATAAGGATACAGTTAGTGTCGTGAAACCTACAAAAGAAAAATGAACTAGACGTTGTTAGATATGATAATCAACCATTAGTAGTTGTCAACATTTTCTCTTCGCCACCGCAGTTTCGCCATGACCACGATCCATACAACTGGGTCTAAATATCAACAAAAAGAATTGCAGATGTTCATATGATCACGGTCGACAGCATCCTCGATACAACTTTGTCGGATGAAATGAAAAAACGTAAAGATTCTTCGGTAAATTTTACTTCTCACATTTTTTTCATACCGGGCTCTTATGCAAATGATTCTTTTGAAATGAAATGTCTTTATTTTGCATAGGCTTTCGGGGGGGGGGGGGGGGCTTACAAATTGTCAGTTACACATATATATATTCACTACCACCGGATCGGAACACGATTTCAACTGAGAAGATCCGGCAAGAAACTCAGTGGGTTTGTCTTTTTTCTTTGTATATCTTTTTTTATTTGCCATCTTGTTTTTACATGGGTAACAAAGTTAGGAGTAGTAAACTCTTACTTAAACTTAAGAAGTGTACTCCAATACAAAGGCGTTTTCGTTGTCAGGTGGAGAAGCTCCGGTCGCAGGTGTCCGCGCAGGAGGCGGCGGCGGCGGAGACGGAGGCGGAGGTGGCGGCCCGGCGCGCCGCCGCCAACACGCTGAAGGAGCGCGAGCGCGCGCTGGCCGCCGACGCCGCGGCCGCGGAGGCGGAGGCGGAGGCGCTCACGGCCCAGCTGCGCCGCACCGTGCTGCTCGTCAGCCAGGTGGATGCGGGGAGCGGGCGGCGGGGAGCGGGGGACGGGGAGGCGCGACGCCGACACGCTGAAGGAGCGCGAGCGCGGGCTGGATGCAGATATCAAATTCTCTACTTAAGTTTCAAGTTTGTAGAACCAGGGTGTTCTACCGGGGAAATACCACCGCCACACCTATTTCTAGCTTGAAGCATTTCTTGCGTTTCGATAGAAAGGTGTGGTTGCCGGCACACTTTCACATGACGCCACCATCATAGTCCTCGGGAGCAGCAACGCATCTGTGATTGACTTCAGATGGAACCCATGTTCTGTATGTTAATTACAATCAGGTGGACTGCATGTTCGTTTGCTTCTTCAGTCAGATAAAAATAAAAGTGGACGGAAGATATAGTTTGAAAGTTTATAAGGATTAGTTGGTGTAGTTATTTTAGTTTTTGTATTTTCCACATTAATTAACCTTTACTTTAAAAATAAGATATATATTTTTTTAAGATATTATTCATACATAGGTACCAAATCATACTAATCCCACCTATCCAATCCGCAGGCGAACATCAAGATCAGCCACCTGGAGGAGCAGCAGCGCGCGCTGGAGGCGGCGGTGGAGGCGCTGGGCGCGGGCGGGCCGGCCGCCGCCGCCGCGCTGGCCCTGCAGCCGCAGCACACCGCCGACCACCTCGACCGCCTCGTGCGCGGCGCCACGCCCAATGACGCGCTCGTGAGTGTTTATACCGTTTTATTTTATTTATTTGACGGAGGGGGTGGTTCTTTTTCGCTCATCGTATCAGGATAACCTACTGTGGGCTCTGATATGGGGAATGTTAGCACGAGAATAAATTGCAGACTTTATTTTAACACACAGTATATTGCCGAATTAAACTTGTTACAATCACTGAATTAATCAAACTAAATTAAGTAGGCAAGTAATCGTAGCACTAAGAACGCGGGATGATTTTAGAGTTGTCTGCTTCGGCCGACCGTCAACGATAGACTGAGGTGTCGGCCATTAAACTGGTACAACCCTAACTTCATCGAACGCCACTAGATGGCGCTGGCGTTCCGGTTCCCGACATATTTATATTTGGGACACATACAATAATTGTAGTGCAGATAACAGGGTACATAAAAATAATACAAAAATCAGCAGTTTACACTAAAAACTAATGTATGCAAATAATGCCGTATATCTATCGCGTACTGCCGTAGGCATTGCCGTTTTCTGGTATGCGAAGCAGTGAGTTACACCCTGTGGTGGGGTTTTTCGACGACTCTTAAAAAAAAACTTAAAACGCTTTCTACACTCATAGCCCTACAGTAGGATTTTCTCCTGTGTCGTGCCATGGACACACACCAAAACGAATACACAAACACCTTGAACAAGAATCCAAACTCATCATTCAGATACCTGTCTGGCCGGGCATCGAACCCGGGACCCACTGCGTGTCAGATCGGTATGGTAACTGCTGTTCTGCTGCTACTCTGGATGTAAAAATACTAAGTGTTAGTCGATTATAATGTGTTTGCATGACACAATTACTGAAGTAAACGCAGGCATTGCGCGAAGCAATAGTTTTTAAACTAATTTAAGAGCGGGGAGGGGAGCAGTTCCCTCCGGCGGTAAAAATTGAATGTATGGAGGTTTCTTAATTTCTAGAGGGATGGGGTAACTGTATCTTCATAACTCTCCTCTACAAACCCGTGCCATCCAACAAATTATAGTTTGGATATTTAAATAAATGACCACATTTGTAAACTCTCCGTGCCAATGGTTTCCAGGAGGACTCATCGTTCGACGCGGGCGCGGACTTCAGCACGATGAACGGGTCGAGCGGGTTCGCTGCGGACCCGTTCAAGGACGGCGCCTTCCCCGCCAGCGCCGCGCCCGCGAACGACCCCTTCGCCCCCTCGGGCGCTACGCCCGCCCAGCCCGCGCAGGTAACGCTCCGATACACCCCGCTCTACCCCGCGATAGCCTACTCTCCCCTGCGATAGGCTACTCTACCCCGCGATAGCGTACTCTACCCCACGATAGCCAACTTTACCCCGCGATAGCCTAAACTACCCCGCGATAGCCTACTCTAACCCGCAATAGATTAGTCTACCCCGCGACACCCCACTACAAGTGCGACGTAATATCCGTTCGAGCTAAATTTGCTGCTGTTCACGTGACGTCATTTATGGAATGGCAAACTAGGTTGAGGAAAAAAACCCTGTTGACAAGATGTCGCTTTTGGGCTACCTTCCGCGAAATACTACTTTGAAAAAAAGATGTCAAGTTGTTATTATTGATGAGATATATTTTTTGTAAACCGGGTATCAACATCAGGGGTGGTAAACATGTCATATTCATAGGCCTAAACGGAGGCTCAGAGCTAGCTTTGATTTAATAAATACTCATCGGGTCCAATGTATGCTGAATTAACTAGCTCTTAGTATTCTTTGCTCATGTTGCTCTATATTACGCAATTTGAAAATAATATGGAATTATATATTTTTGGCTTTTAATTCTGGCGGTTAAGACCCGATGGCTATTCTTTTATAAATCAATAATATCAAGTAGTACGGTGGTATTTTGTTTAGGCTAGGCTAGATTATAGATGCTTGTTTCTGTACTTCATTACGTGTGGGTTTATTGTTTAATTTTTTGTCCTCAATTCGAATTTGGGCACAATTCGAATTAAAAATGGAAATATGTAATTGGTATAAAAATCGTTATTTATTAGGCTATTTGGCTTAAACACAAAATTTAAAGTTTTTGTATTAAATTTTTATTATTCTTTGGAAATACTATTTTATGTTACTTGCCTAAAACTAAATTCTCAATATATTTATTATACGAGAAATAGGAGAGTAGCCTTATTATTTAAAATAAGGGTATACGTATACTAAGATGCTTTTGTCATTGCTTTTTGTGTGTGACAAACGGCGGTTTGGGATCTGTGAATAATTGAAAGGGGACAAGATCTTTTCATACATACATACTTACATATACATGACATATAGTGTAACGACTAAACTCATAAAGTTTCCATTGCGGCTTGTTGGGTGAAAGAGATACCATTCATTTGCAAAGTAACCAAATGCACTGAAATATAATATGCGCTCGACAATCATGGATCGTGCAGTCTATGTTAAAATAACTATGAATTTATAAAACTAATTGTAAAACTAAAAAATTGGATAGTTATCGACATATCGACATAGTCGTTTTCAACCCATTATTGTCTCACTGCTGGGCACGGGTCTTCTCTCGGAATGAGAGAGTTATAGGCCATAGTCCACCGCGCTGGCCAAGTGCGAATTGGTTGATAAGACTAGTATTACACTGTAATGGATGTGAAATTCACATACGACAGAAGTGAAACATAATTATTAATTTGCATACTTAACTTGAGCTCTTATACAAGCTACGAAGTAAAAATGGCTGG
Source organism: Spicauda simplicius (assembly GCA_949699795.1). NCBI lineage: Eukaryota > Metazoa > Arthropoda > Insecta > Lepidoptera > Hesperiidae > Spicauda > Spicauda simplicius. The sequence continues at coordinate 19,469,056 of OX453071.1, read as the reverse complement.
CGTGATTCGTAAAGGCTACAGCGCCATCTAGTTCACACCGACAACTGTTTACGTAACGCATTTTCGTTGCATCAAGTTTTAAAAACACAAATCGTTGTGTCAAAAAAGTATTCAAAATAACTATAAAATTAACGCATTTTTCAACTTTTGTCAAACAACTTAACTTACGAAGTTTTCTCAACATCTTGCGTATAAGCACAAGCGCCGAACTAAGGCTTCAAATGAAAATTCATTTCATAAAGTAGTCGTCGGACTAAGGCTTCCAAATTTTCACTTCAAAATGATGCATTTGGTTACTTCGCGTACAATCCCGCTAGTATAGTCCCTCGTAGCATACAGCCAGTGGTTCCGTAGGACGGGTTCGGTGGCGACCCGTTTGCGAGCGCGGACCCCTTCGCCGGCGACGCGTTCGCGCCCGACGCGAGCGCCGCCCCCGCTCCCGCCGAAGACGTGAGTATAGAGAGTATAGCGAGTATAGAGAGTATTGAGAGTAGAGAGTATTGTAGTTACCCTATTTTTTCGCGTTTGTGGAGATGCCTTTATGTAATCATTTGTGTATTGTGTGGTGCTGCTTTGTTTGATTAATGTGGGGTTTTGTTACATAATTGTGTTCGTTTTTCTTGAAAATGGGTTTTTAATTTTTTTTTTAACTATAATAATTCAATTAAGCCTAAATGGTTTTGTTTTCTTTGATGTCAAAAATAACGTATCTTGTATTTTTATGGATATATTAACACAGTTATTTTGGTTATTGTGATTGTAAATTTATTATTGCACTTTTTAAAATTTCTCTTATTACTAAATATATTTTGTTTGATTGATTATATGTATTTTAATGATATTATGCTGCATGTTTCATATTCACTTAACATTGTCATGGCACATTTTAATTGCACCCTGTTAAAACCACTACGATAAATGAAAATATATTTAAATTATTTAATTGCTTGTAGAATATTGTATTTTTAAGATTGTCTGTAAATCTAACATGTAATGTATGTGCTTATTACTTATGGCAAGCTCAAACGGAACGACATCGCAATATATGTGCCTTTTATACCATGTACGTGTTATAGCTCTTAGGTTGATTAGGTTCGTTGCTCTTTGGGTACTAACGTTTGAGCAACTGGTAACTAAGCAAGACGTTACTCTTTTTTGTTTTCGAGGGGGAAACCTTCAAAAGGTACCCGACGCCGTGGGAGCGACGCAGGGTTATGTGGGATTTTTACCGCACTAACGCACATCATAAGAAAAACAGTAGTGCGTGTCAAAAAAAAGGGAGTAGTAGGAGAACCTTAAACGTTAAACTAATACAGCTTAAAACAGTCTAATGTAATTATAAAATAGGACAATTGGTAAAATGATTTTACATTGATATTATTGAGAGAGCGATGTATTTTAATATCTAACGGGCTTTGACGATATGCAATTTTTAAATTCATTTCGTTTCGTCGTGACGGTTCGTGATGGATCATGATCTATGTGTATTATGATCCATGTGTATATCGCGAGTACCCTTTACATATTAAAATGAATTATCGGTACGTTTAATTCGTGCGATGTTATTTTTGTAGGGCGCCAAAAAGCTGTACCTAATAAGTTATATCTGTTCGTTCCTCAGGGCGCTGTCTAATAAGTTGTACATTCTTTCCCTAGGATGCTGTCTAATATGTCGTGCGCGTTCGTCTCTTAGAGCTGTGCCTGATAAGTCGTACGCGTTCGTTCTCCGACGTGCTGTGTTATTTTTGTACGGTGCCAAAAAGCTGTACCTAATAAGCTATACCTGTTCGTTAGTAAGGGCGCTGTCTAATAAGACCTACGCGTTAGTCTCTTAGAGCTGTGTCTAATAAGTCGTACGCGTCCGTTCCGCAACGAGCTGTCCAATAAGTTGTAAGCGTCAATCCCGGAGGACGCTGTCTAATCCGTCGTTGTTCCCCCCAGGGCGCGTGGGAGTCGGACCCGTTCGCGGTGCTGCACGCGCCGACCCGCGCCAGCGCGGCGGCGGCGGCGGCGGCGGCGGCGAGTGCGGCCAGCGCGCCCGCCAAGCGGCACAAGACGCCGCCGCCGCGCCCCGCGCCGCCGCGCCCCACGCCGCCGCATAAGGTGAACACACACACATACGTGGCTTTACTTTCAGCTCAACAAGAAACACACGTGCTGTCGCATAAGGTGTACTCATACATAAATTTGCTCTTATGTTACTAAGGAACATCAATGCCGCCGCATACGGTGAACACACACAAACGTGACTTTAATGTTATTGCAAAACACCCAAGCCGCCGCATAAGGTGAACACACACAGACATACATAACTTTACTCTCATGTTATCGCGGAACACTCACGGCTCCGCATAAGGTGAACACACACAAATGCATAACTTTACTCTCATGTTACCACGGAACATCCATGCCACCGCGTACGGTGAACACACACAAATGCATAACTTTACTCTCATGTTACCACGGAACATCCATGCCACCGCGTACGGTAAACACACACGAATGCAAAACTTTACTCTCATGTTACCACGGAACATCCATGCCACCGCGTACGGTAAACACACACGAATGCATAACTTTACTCTCATGTTACCACGGAACATCCATGCCACCGCGTACGGTAAACACACACGAATGCATAACTTTACTCTCATGTTACCACGGAACATCCATGCCACCGCGTACGGTAAACACACACGAATGCATAACTTTACTCTCATGTTACCACGGAACATCCATGCCACCGCGTACGGTGAACACACACGAATGCAAAACTTTACTCTCATGTTACCACGGAACATCCATGCCACCGCATACGGTGAACACACATACACACATACATGACTTAACTCTCATGTTATCGGGGAGCACCCACTTCGTGTAAGGTGAACACGTACACCCATAAATACACTCATACACCCATGCATACACTCAATACATCAATGAGTATTGAAGATTATAATGCGAAATATGGTATTACAACTTAATAGTATGATAATGAAAAGGAAATTTAATTATTAGTCAGTATAAAACAAAATGGCGATTCACTTAGCCTTGTGTATCTATTTCCATTTTATTTTCATACTATTATGTTATAATTCTATTAGTTATTCAACACTCAATGCAGGCTCTAATAGTTATCTCGTAACAGTAAAAATTTTAATACCAACATAGTGCCATATATATTGCTACAGATGCGTTGCTACGCTTAAGGATTAAGGAAATACACTGCAAATATGTATGTCTTCATTACCAGAGTCAAACAAGAATACAGCAGCGGTTATACTTTAATTATCAGATTAGGCAGAAAAGTTTCTTACTGAGTTAGAAAAATTGATAATACATTACATAACTTGTAAGTTTAAAATGAATTTGTTGATATGTTTATGTTGTTTTCTATAACGGTTGTTTTCAGATTATTTGTTTATTTGTTACACCACAATTGTTTTGCTCCCTCCCTAACGTAGCGGCATGAAGCGACCCGCAGGATAAGTTTGTAGCTAATAATTATTTCTCTTTATGTTTCGCTGCAGAGAAAGTAAAATAGTATGGATGCTTAGGTACGATTCGTTTTAAATGTAATATCAATGCACGTCGTAGATACCCCCCTTTTTTGGTTCGGAGAATGGCATTTCGGAACAGCGAAAGTTTTGTCTTTTTGGTAACTTAATATTTGAGATTTGATGACGTGCGTTTTTTTCAAAATTTGATTTCGATCGGAGTTGGGTTTTATAAATGATCATTTTACTTTCTCTGTTGTGTATAATGCCATTCTCATCAATCGCTTACTCAAGTTACTAAAGTTGATTCATTTACGATAAAAATGAAAAAAAAAAATGAGTTTTTATATACATTTGATTCTCATGTTTTTACTACCTAATGCTGTGCTAAGCTGCCAAAGATGACTTATAATAGAAGATATTAAGAATCTTTAAAAAATATAAGATATTTTTCATTTAGTTATAACGGAAGACGTATTATCAAGTACATGTACAAAGAAGTTTTCAACTTTAGTACTTCCGACGTAAGCTGTTATAGTTGCTAATGCACCTTTCAGACTCTACTTTTCTAGATTTTCGTGTGACTTTTCGCCGGTTTTTAAAGCGTTGATTGACTTATTAATTTACTAATAGTTTCTCAATAAGGGGTTTATTGTTGTGTATGATATATAGAATCGTCAGATATGATAGTAGATTTTGTGGGTGGTTCCATATTATCGTCAACCCAAAATTAAAACAAAAGAGTTTTAGGCCATAGACCACCGCGCTGGCCAAGTGCGAATTGGTGGTTTCATATTACATAAGGTCATGTCCATATTACATAAGGACATGGACAATGTCCAAGAAAATCTTATTTTACTGTGGGCAGTCCAAGATATAGAAGTATGTATGATGATTATGGTAAAATTGATTTTTGGGCTTCATTCGTCCAACAGTGCACTTGTAATGCGATGTATATAGTGTAAACAGTTTCCAATGCCTGCTTAACATCAGTTGGACATTATTTTACACAATCATTATATTTTGAGCAATAATATAAAAACCATTAGTAAATTATTACTTCAATCTGCGTCATTTTAATTATTATTAATTATTTCAATATCGAAACTCAGTTTTGACCATCTTTAAATTAATGTATTTTTGAAAAACTTAGCCCACCAGTAATTTCCTGAAATGATAAATTAGTTAAATGTTAAGTACAAAACTGATTTTCGATCCTAGGAATGTACGCACATTGATTTTTATATTTTTTTCGCCTTTTCAGTTCGCTTAGCGCGCTTTTTTGGGACAAACGTATTTCGGTTTGGCTTTTTGACTGTGTTTATCATTTTGGTTAGCATGTCAGTGTTTTTCTCACTGCACACGCCACTGTTGATGCTTGCTTGTGATTCATGCTTCATCATATATTTAGAAAAAAACAAACATTTTAAATATCTAACATATATATAACATATTACATATCTAACGCATTAGGGTTTCCTGTAACGTTAGGTATAAGTTTGGATACAATAAATAAATTTGGTCATTCAAACTAAAATTTATACTAAATCGTACAAAGTTTTTTTTTTTTTTTTAGATTAACGATTTTACAATAGAAAACGAATTGGTTGATATAATGTCGAATTTTAATCGATATTTTTATCGATATATTCTAATATTAAACTTAGTATAAAATTTCGCAAGGAGATTTTATTTAAACTGCAAGACATTGTCTGTAAGCTTTTCAGGTATATTGCTTTTGAGAATTATAACTACTACTACACTACTATATTATATATGATACTATTCATTCAGTTTTCATTATAACGATTATCATTATAAAATTTTGTAAGAATACTAAAGTTATGTAACATTTATCATAATTATTTCAATCTTTATTATATCATGTTAAATATATCAGTCATCAATCACTTAGAATACCTGCTTGAAAATTAAATGCTTTATGATGTAATGTAGTTGTTTGTATGGCTTAAGTTTCAAAAGATATCTTCAAAGCATGATCCACACCACATTCCTTTTATATATTTTTTTCATTTCATTTATTTTTTATTATTATTCTTTTCTTTCACGTTTACTTTTTAAAAATAATAACTAATTACTTATACTCTTTCTATGTACATATTTTATTGATGTTACGATGTGATGCCAGAATAAAAAATGAAATTTGTATTTATAGTTTTTTATTTATAAATTTCTCAAAAATATCATATTGCTCTAGTATTGTAATATTAGTGTAAGGTTAAAATATCGATCTCGTTTATATTAAATTGATTAAAGTGTTAGTAGTAATAGGTGAATGTTATTAAAAGCATCTGGCGTGACGTCGTATCCATTCATGTACCGACACCCTGTTTCGTCCACTAACATGCTAACCACGGCTCGTGTGCTTGTCCCCACATTGCAGCGCTAAGCGGACGGCGGCGGCGGATCACATGTGCGTACACCCCCCACCCCCTGTCCCTCCCGCCCCCGGCAAGCCCCTCACTCACACCACTTTGTTGCGCCAGACCGACCGCAAGACCCTGGACTTCACCGAGGACCCCTTCAAGGACTACAGATACGAGGATCCGTTCAACATCGACGACCCGTTCGCCGACGTCACCGACTCGAGGAAGGCGGATCCGTTCGGGCGGCCCACCTCCGTCGCGGGCTTCGAGACCGACGCCTTCTTCGCGCCGCCCGCCGTCAACGGGCAGCCGCGGGGCCGCCGCACCGGCCGCCAGTCCGTCCCCGTCTGGCCCACCGCCCCCGCCGCCGCCGCAGCCACCGCCCCCGCATGGCCCGACGACAACTGGGCCAGCAACGACGCCTGGTCCGACACCCTCGCCTCCTCCAAGCCCGAGCTCGACGCCTGGTCGGGGACCGCCAACTCGACCAAGCCGGCCTCGAACCTCGACGCGTGGGCCGGCAACACGACCAAAAACACGACCACCGACTGGAAGACGGACAACTGGGCGAGCAAGACCGACAACTGGGCGAGTAAGACGGACAACTGGGCGACCGACTGGGGTCCGGCCGTCACGACGGACGCCAACAAGAACCTCAACGAGACGTGGCCGTCCAGCACGCTGCCCAGCAAGAAGGAGCGCTCGCCGAAGCCGGTCAAGTACGCCCGGTCGTTGGTCCACACGATAGGCGGCATCGGGCGGACGAAGCAGAACAAGGAGAAGAAGGCGAAGCCCATGGAGGCGCGGAGTTCGGAGTTCCTGCCCTCGGAGGAGCAGCAGTGGGCGTGGGCCGCCGCGGAGTCCAAGCGGCTGGAGGCGGAGGCCGAGCAGCGGCGGCGGCAGGAGGACGCGGAGCTGCAACTGGCGCTCGCGATATCCCGCCAGGAGAAGTGAGTGCTCGGTGTGAAGTCGCCCTCAATCAGCGGTCAAAAGACAAGGTCTGCATCTCGCTTACTCATTGTTGCATTTTAATTTCGTCCGTCTTTCGTTTAGTGTAGAGACTGTTTAAGCGAGCGGATGGGAAGCCCCCGGCTTGTACAGACGATTGAGAGTTCGTGATTTCGGATCGGCAATTGGGAGACTAGCTTGATTTTGTTATGAAAATCTTGCCTCAGACACGAACGTTTATAAAATATTAACGAACCATTTATTGTAATCGAAAAGAAACTATACTTAATTTACAATATGTACAAGTATTGTGGAAATTGGTTTATGTAACACATATATTATTAAATTAGCTAGTCATTAAAATACAGAATTATTAAAATTAAGAGGTCTTGCATGCTATGTGGGTTGCGTTGTTTATAAACTGCGATGTGAAATCTCTCGCGGAAAAGAAATAGGCAAACGTTGAATTATGTTCGTAGATTTTTAAGACCCGTTCATAGCCACATAATCACAGACATTCGACCTGATAACAAACAAAAAGGCCTAAGAAGTTTCAGTTATTGTAAGTTACTGTATAATACCGTACTCCTAGATATTTTGAACAGGAATATTCAGGCTTTTGTACGTAATAACGTATGGACACAAAGAAAATTAACCTTTGTGGACGTCACTTGTCTATGAAGACAATTTTTTTACCAGTTGGGTCGCCGCCGGGTGTAAATTTAATTATTTATTAATATATTTACCATTGTGTAATATATCTTACTTTGCAATGAGATACACAAGTTTTAATATATACGGATAGGATAGACAGAGATCGGCAACCTTTGTGGTTTAGGTTAAATTAATAAATTGATAAGTCCCATCATCATAATATTATGTTAATATTATTGCTTATTGGTATTACTGATAACTTTTTAAAAAATGAGTGGTTTAAGATTTAAATTTTTTAGGCAATCTCATTTTTATTTTTCGAGGGGTATTATTAATGTTTTTATAATTTTTATCTGTTTTTTAAAACCTTAATGGTCGCGTGTGTTGCCGATCTCTGGCGTTAAATGTTTTATTATATATCTAATATCAATTACTATTAAAATATATTTTAGCTAATACCAAGGTTTCAGGGGTTGTGAACATACCTCATGAATTTTAATCGAAAAAAATAAGTCGCATGATACTGTTTTAAAGAAAATATTTTTGCTAAATTTGCTTGCCTTTGCTCTTCACGTTGCATGATTCTTGGGTGTTGTGATTGATGCGGAAGTCTATATTATTTTTCTAATTCACGCATTTGTAATAGTCAGCCGGTAAACGGAGTGAGTTGGGATGAAGCGTTTTCTATGACGTCATAATATAAGGGCTTCTAGACGTTGTCGTTTCGGTCGTACCGCTTGTTGTGTGTCGCTTATACGTCATTGTTACGGCGTATGCACTTCGTCTGCGTTCAACGGACGCCTATGATTGAAAAACGTTAGAGTGAAAAAGCTCTAATAGATGGCACTCGTGGGCAGCAACTCTCTAACTACCCTCTTGTAACACTGCGTACTACAGATATTGTTTTGGTACTTTTAAATTTACCTTACTCGTCTCACACTATGGTAAATGCATACACCAGAATATAGATCTTAATTTACCATCTGTGAGGGTAATTTGTGCCACTTATGCCTTCAGACCGGCTTCGAAATGTAATATGATCGAATGGTAGATTTTGAAAATTAAATATAAAAATATTGCTTGATTGTGTAAATTATATATGTTTGAAAGTCTATGATGTTGTTGTCATTTTAAGTGGTTTATAGTTGTTTGATATTTATGACAATTTTAATATTTACGGGTAGTCGCAAATTTCTTATGACTCGAATAATTAAATAAATTTATCTTAAAAAGTTATATATTTATTACGAAAAAATATTTGTTTCATGTCGTTTATTAAAATCTGTGTATCTCAACGCTGTAGTTATGTTTTACTTGTTATTTACCAATAATTATGTTGTATATAAAGAATTATTTTGTATAAAACTATTCCATAATGTCTTTTAGTGCGATAGGAGAGACGTGCAATGGTACAAGTGATAAAGACTTAAAATATGATTTTATATTGTACACTTTTTAGTTAAAGCCGTTTATCGATTTGGTATTTGCTAGTGGAAGTTGTGTTATAGTCAGTATTTGCTTGTACGTGGTACGGTGCGTTCAGTGGGTATATTGCAATGGTTTGCATTTTCCTTTGTCCTTTTATTGATGTATACCTTGAACCAACTATGTCATAGAAAGCTATGTGAATGTCCCTGTAATATTTATCAACGAAGAAAATTTGTTGTCGCCATGAACCCTAATAAAAAATGAAGAAATTATTATGGTTCGTATTTTATAAAGAGTTCTTCAAAGAACTGCATATCATTGAGTTATTATATTATCATTTGTCTTTCATAAATATTTATTTATGTTGGTGCGTTCTTTGATATACTAGGTTATTATGTCAATGGGACAAAACACATGAATACTTGTCAAATATTTGTTGCGTTTGTAATTGACTTATTTCAGAAAACAATTCAAAGTTGCAAGCACTGAACGCACTGGCAGTCTCTTCCTATCAATGTTTATTGTATACTTATTGTTATATGTATAAGTTTTGTGAGCAGTACAATGTTTAATAGGTCCCCCGATGTAAATAATTGCGCTGTATTTTAAGCGATATCGATATACAATATATATTTGGATGTGTTTATACGCATATCAAACAACGTTGCGTGCCGGCTGTCGGCGCCGGTTTTATGATTCTTTGTATGCCTATGAATGAACCGTTGAAAGACGCTTTTCTTTAATGTATATTCGTAATATGTGCGTCCTGTTAAATAATACTTTAAAATTATGTTTAAATATGTTATAGTTTAAAAGCTTAGACCTTCGGCTCATAGATGTTATAAATGTCGCAACATATAAATGAGATTTGAGGATTATTTTCGTACCATTTGTAACGAAACCACCGTTATGTTCAAAAATATATTTACGTACGATTAGAATCATTATTGTTATTCTGAACATTGTAGTCTTCATCTGTAGAAAACTAGAAGTTAAGTCCATTATCCTGTATCATACATGTAGGTTTTCTACATAACCGTATATAATATATCTTAAAATACGTTTAAAAGTTAATATATGACATACTGTTACTCTTGCCGTGCTTCCCGTTTACCTATTATTGCCTCCTTTTCTAACTTACAATAATAATTGTGTTAGAGCGAGACGGATATGTTTAATTAAACCCCTTTAGATCTATCGCCGTTCTATTGTAAGTCATTTACATGTACATAGAAGCGTCAGTTCGTGTCTCCCAAAACGTTAGCATGGTTCCAGTAATTCATCTATTTAATCGAGTTGTGTGAGCTGTCGATATAGCCCGTAAAGTAATATAAATATGTTCACTACGTTTAAATTGAATGTTGTATGAAAAAAAAAAGTTTCTTACCAAAATGGTAGTTTTAGCTTTGATTAAACTAGCTATGTAGCGTGGCAACACCGCTTGCGCGCACGGGCAGCGCCGTCTGGTACAATAACTACGTTAGTACGCACGCTTGCCGAGACATTACCAACTTTTCTGCGAGGGCAACACTGGAGATTCCGACGGATGTCTCAGCAAGCCTATAGTCGTTTAGGTAAGTGATTATGTAATTGTAAACTATAACTGTAACTACTAAATACCAGCGTGTTTATGGGTATTATCCTAAAGTTGTTATCTCTTTCTTAGGCGCTGTTGTTTGAGGCTCGTCGCGACTTATGGACGCCATTTTGAATTTATCGTAACTTAATAGTGTTGCTATGTGAAAAATAAATTTATTTAAAACCAGTTACTTAATTTATAACTAATAGAGTATTTCTTTAAAATATACGTCTTAATATGTCAATTTATAAATATTTTCGTCCGTAAGTCCCGAAGGAACCACGTCTGTTATCAAGTATATACTGTAATGTACCACTTCAGTGATAGCGATATAATAATTATGTAATTTATTTCTCGAAGTTGACGTGTATATGTGTATTTAAAGCTATAAATAAAATAACATTTGATAAATTACAGTTAAGGGAGCTTGGGACGCCTCGTGTCACATTGCATCGAAAAACGTCAGCATGAACCTTTTTGACATAATAAATTATAATTTTGAACCATTTTAAAGATAACGCTATTTTTGGGATGGCAATATCAACAGCAAAATACTTTACTTATGGCAACAAAAGTTAATTTAAACGTGATAGGGCAATAAAATAAACTGTTTATCTGAGTTTTTGGTAACAATGTGAGACGTAGGGTTCCGGTGAGTAGTGACGGTGCGCGGACCTCGTGTCGTCGACCACTGCATTCATAACTTTAGATGAAATATAAAGACCATTGACTGAGTAACAGATGGAGCTCGGTGTTAGCGTTAAGATGCCTTTCCAATAGAGATGTGCAAGGTAACTAAGCGGTGCTTGTACTTAGCTTAGTTACCCCGCACACTTCTGGTAGAAAGGTAGCCTTAAAATATAAGTTTTGTTGGCGATACCACAGTTGGCTTCTTGATGACCATCATAATAATTAAAAATTAATTTATTTATTGTCTATTATTATAAATTTTATAACTGTTTGTGTTGGCAGTAGAAAACTTGTAAAATTTCATATTTGGTGGTTACCTATTGTAGTACTTTTAAGTCTTGTCAGACTTAAAATCACCAATCTTTTACGTTGCAGATTCCGAGTCCATTTGTTAGTAAGTCAATGTTAAATACCAATTATAATAATAAGGATTCATTTATTACGAAAATAATTGATAATTACCTACTTATAATTGGTATTTACTAGTTGGCAAGTGAGATTTTTTAAAACCATCAGTATTATTCGGGACCGCGCGCCCTAGGAATAGGATAGACGAATTATATGTATATTATGGCTTTGAATGTTTGGTTCTATCTATGAGGTAGGTGTAAGATTCGATATCTGATTGCGTTGAGTGTAACTTTGTATCCGTGTATTGAACTTGGGCTCTTGTGTAAACCATCTTTGTACTTCAATTTCAGATATTTTTAACAAGGTTGCTTAAAATTTAAAGCGAAATAAAAGTTTGTATTATGGTACTAAAATGGATGTCTTCGAACCTAATGTTTGAGAGTTAAGTCAATTTAAATTAAAAGAATATTTTATAGACAAACTTTGTAGGTATCCTACAACCTACTCGTATATTATGGCTTATATGTTAAACGAAATTGAGTCGAAACATTGAGTTGGTCGTCCCTGGGAGCTAGGTACTGTGCTATGACGCTGCATGTAACAGCTACGACGAAAATAATGCAGGGAATGATCGAATGCGTAGCATCGAGATGGTCGATAGTAGTAGGATAGAGCCGAGTCGTCACATACGTAGGTAGTCTGAAATCATTATCATACATATTTATATATCATAAAATCGATTATGGATCCCATCGTTGTTGTAAATGTAAATTTATTATAGGCAAAATGCTTTTATTAATGTTTACATACTTTGCATAGTCTATGTTGATCTGTCTATGATCCACCCTTTTATTCGACGCTTTTTATATATGCAACGAAATATGTATTGTAAGTTTATAGGCGGGACTGTTGGTTATATCCAAATATATATTTATTAATCGCTAGGTTAAAATATACAAAAACATTACGCTACTAGGTTCAAAAAATCATATCCATAGATAAATAATTACAATTAGTATTTACTAGTTGTTCGTAATTAAAGATAACTAGTAAATGACAATTACGAATTACATAATAATTACTATTTATACATGGTTTGTTAATTCATAGTAAAAATATTTACAAGTAGCTAGTTGATGTAGCGCTTTATATTTAGAAGAGTTGTTACATTTTGGAGTGTACCCGACAGTTTCGCCTGGTCGCATTGATTTACTAAAAATGTACGTCAGGTCTAGAAATAATACAACTAATTTAAAGAATATGTATGTCTTACTAATGGTCACTTTAATCTTTGTAACATCATATTTGGACTTACTTTTGCAAAAAGGAACCAACGAGTTTTTGTCCTGTATTATTAAACACATGGAAGATTTTTAAAATATCATATTTGTATACATGGAACAAATTATTTTGTGCAACATTCTAAATAGATTTTATTAATAATAAAATTATACAGTATCCCAAATTTAACAAAGATTGCTTTTTCTCTAAACTGTCGTGTGGGTTGATTCTGTTTTGCATAAGTAGATTAAATTTACCAAGGCAATAGTGTCATAGCAATAAATATGTTTTAATTGCATTGTAAAACATTTTTGATTTTAACGATGAAGTAAAGGACACTGGTCCGAGGCGATTCTCCTATGGGGTTGCTATCCTTGAAGATCTGTGGGCCGTATCGGTAATCACGTGTCTATGGCCAACAATAATCTTATACGGGGTTAAATGCAGATAGCAATGGAGGTAGTGATCTCTTCCATTATAATTATATACTTAGCATATTATTACGCGAATCAGCATTACTTAATATCGATCCGTTGATAGATTGAATGTCAACTCTTTGATTTTATCATTTTCCGTAATGAACCACTCTTCTGACATTTTTGAAAACAGACCTGATTTTCATTGTTAGTATTTCAATGTGTGAGTAACATTCTGTTTCTATGAAACTGTTTCACGCATACTCGCACACCGTATCTTCACGTTTCGATTACAATTAATTAGCTTTAAATGGTGTTTCAATTTGATATAAGCGGTTGATCATTATATTATGTATAGTACAATAATTTTCATATCATAATTATGCATGTTGTTCGCAACGGGAAGCTCTAAATTAATAAAACAATAACTAAAATGTAATCTTCTTGTGATTTAGCGTCTTATGTAGTGCTATCTTGTATTTGTTAGCGAGGTAGAATTTTTCGAAGCTAGCGTATTATATATTATAAAAATCGAAAGTTGTTGTATACGTCTAGATGGAGTATCGGGCTCATTATTATTATCATATATTTGTTTCCGTACCATTAATGTAGGCAGATGCATAGTACAATAATTTCATGTATACGAGGCCGGCCTTTGACTGTTTTTCGTGCATTTATTATTAAACCTTTCTTAAATCGTTAGTTCCTTGACATAAATTCCAGACGTACATAACAACTTTAAATAAAATTTAAAAAGCTTTTACACCCGTATTGAAATTTTCATACATCAAAAATTTAAATTTTCTACCAATTTAGTGGAATTGTTACGAAATACCCACGTGTTCGAAATTAGGAAGAGAAATATAAATGTGTTTTGAGCACCATTTTGTTGCTCGTAAGTTGCACGTTCCACTTGTCTATTATAACGACCATGGGGTACCATTCTGGCAGATATTAATATATGTCCATGTTGCTGGTGGTCGTTGTGGTTTTGTGGAACATTCCAGGTTGTTGTCTGGTGATTACATATTTAGGTTTTGTATGTTATATACTAACAAATATAATTTCTCCTCATCATTTATTTTTGAAATTTGTAACAATACGTTGCACATTGTATTTACATATATCTTATCGACTGTCTAGGAAAAGGTGGTAGTGTACTATTGTCTTGCTTGACCCCATCCAGGGATGGATAAAGTCTGTTTTATATGTTGTTTTTAATGTTATTCGCAGCACTATGGCGTTCTAGTTAAATGCAAGTTAGGCGAAATCTTCTAGGTACTCGTACTATATGATAAATGTTTATATCGAGAACACGTTATGTACGTTTGTATTGTGTAACTATAGTATGTAGCGGTTACATTTGGTCATGCTGTCTGTTAAAATTCACTATTAAGATCGGGAGAAATTGGAAGTACCAACTAATCTTTTAGGGATGTGATGGGATTAGTCTGTGTTGATCTTAGAAATATTATATCTAGGTAATATCTGATATGTGTGACAGGCTACAGAGATTACTTAACGTCAAACTGCAATTTAAATGAAAATGAAGTAAAAAAAGATTAAAAAGGTGAAATAGGAATTCATTGTTACTTCAAAGATTGACAGATGGCATGTCAGTGTTGCCGTATTAAGACCAAATATATAATATTGGGTGTCGTTACGTCGCGATACTGTTTATTGTAGTCCGTAGGTGCACCACTAAGGACCGGTATAAAAAGTGTCATGTATTAAAAAAATTGTTGCGACATTTAATTTTTTACAAAAATAATGTTGATGTTGCCTCGCGCACTGGCCACACTGAGTGCTTTTCAACTGTACAATGAAATAGCTTTGATTTTTTCCGCTTACGCATTTTATCAATTCAAAATTGGAACTAAAATTTGTTTAAAGTACACTCGAAATCGGAATGCACAGTGTCTATGTGAATGTTTGTAAAAGAAAGTAAAAATGTTATCTATGGTTGGAAAGACTAGTGTGTAAAATGTATGTTTGTGTATGGTCGGTCACCAGCGTTCGGGCATGCGTCATTACTTGCTGAAATATATCCATTGTAATGAAACTATGATATTATATTAATATGAAAATAATTCCTGAGATAATAAAACGAACAGAATACTGTACAAGTTTGTGTTTTATTTTTCTCATTTTTACACCATTTTATTGTGATTAATTTAATTTGATATAATGAATATGTTGCTGTATATAATCAGTATGAAAAAGCCGTCGTAAACGAATGAATTTGCTATTCCACCTTTAAGGTTGAAACTTAAATTTGTTTGCCTTCGAAAATAAAATATTTTATTCAAAGTAGGTCGATTATTTACAGAACAGAGTAAGCGCTGGCGGACGAAGCTCCAGAACTCTTTAAACCACACTATTTTTTCTCATTAAAGTAATCTCATATTTTATAGTTCATTTTTACATGTATGTTATTTTAATAATCTATGCATATTTCTTTTATTTTTAAACAAGAGGTCAAGGTTTGACATCAAGGAAGTTGAAAATAATAATTAAATTTATTTAAAAATCCTTAAATAAAAATGCATTTTTTTAAACGTTTGTCACGTGACACAAAATGCTCCTGATTGGGCGGGTTTATGATGACGTCACTTGCTTGTAAACTTTCGTTTTTTGTTTACAACAAATGTATGTGGATGATATGAGCCACAGATGACAATACAGGCAAGTGACGTCACCAACCCGCCAAATGTCAAAGTAGCGTTTTTGCGCGCTATTTAAATATTGAATTTTTAATTTGATATTTTTCAGCAAATATGTACCAAAATTTAAAAAAAAACAACTTTTACTGGGTTCCTTAATCTCTGCTAGATAATATAAAATGGATTTTAAAAACTTGTCAAAGCCTATTATCTCAGAAACTCAATTCCCAAATTTTATTTTGTCTGCTAATATGTGATGGGCGGACACGCGAAATTTACATATTATTTATTATAAGAAACTTACGTAGTGCACAATAAATAACATCGTAACAGTAGATACACTTATTTCCTTAATTTTCAACTTTAGAATTAATTATTTAGGGCAGTGATAGCCTAATGGTTGAAACTTGCCCTCCCGATGGGGAGGTCCGAGGAGGTACAAAAAAGTGTGTGAAGTTTATCAATTAGCACTTAGCCAGCGCGGTAGACTGGCCTAAAACTCTCATTCTAAGAGAAACCCGTGCCAAGTAGTGGGACAATTAAGGGTTGACGATGAATTAATTATTTAATAATCGCATTGGCGTATCAACAAATTATTTATTATTTTGTAATATGTGATAAAGTCCGTGCGGTAATAAGTAGGTATTTAGGTCATCGTGGCGTATCTACGCATTTGACATGCAGTAAAACAACATATCTATTTTTAAATTATGCGCCATAAATATTCTGATGACGCCGGGAACTAGTTTTGATTTCTGTGACTGACGAAAAAAAGCTGTGGAAGTTTGAGTGATGTATAGAATAAGGTATGTGATAGAATTTTACACGAATTTTATGGAGAATTTTATTCATTTTAATACGCAACAGGTACTCATGCATTGAAATTGATTTTTGATATTGATTAAAATTCAAAAACGGAATCTAGTGAGGACCCATTCGGTATTAAAAGGTATGTATGTAATGTAGTATTTTAACGTAGGTATTAATATTCTAACATAATTTTAAAACGACCCTGTTGAAATACTAATTACGTACACTGCTTGAACTTGATATAAAATATGTTTACCTATATAGCTGCAGAACTAGTGATGTGCCAACTCTTGATAAACAGCTCGAGCTAAAATGCACGTAACCAGAGTTAACTCGAGTCAAATAGAGTTAACTTCACGTAAGAATCGTAAAGTGACTTGTAAGTGACCTTTCTTTGGTCGTCAAACTGGAAGCAGTATAGATTTGACGACATCTTTTTTTATTCGTCAAGCTTATGAACCACTATTATAGCGCTCTCTTCAATGCTTATATATTACAGATGTCCTTGGGCGGCAGTGACCACTTACCATCAGGTGGACTGCATGCTCGTCTGCTACTTCAGTCAGATAAAACAAAAATAACTCCATCACTATGCAGAACACAAATTGACTGCTTACCGACAATATTTTTGTATGTAGGTACCTACCTAAAATTACCCGCTTATTTTGAAAATTATAGAAATGAAGTACCTAATCATGTAATTTTTGTAATTTATTGTTACCTTGAATTAGATAACATCAGCGTCGCTCTTTTATCTATACGTACCTAGTACCTACTTATCATTTGAATACCTATATTTGTCTCAGTCTATTCATACAATTCATATACTCAACTAATTCTGAATTTTGTTTACGATTAAGCTAAATTTAGAATTTCAATAGGAACAAGATGTGGATGACACTGGAATAGAATTACCTATCCTTAAAGTGTCAGGTGTTAGTTCATCTTTTTATAAGTTCATTCGTACTACCATATGTAAGTAGGTATATTGTCTCTCTCCCTCTCATACATATTCGTGCATACATAATCTCGCAAGCGTACAAACGCACACACACACACACACATGAACAAACTCGAACACACACATACAAATACAAACACGCATACACTTTATCTACTATACATAATATACTTAATACAAAAAATCTAAGTAAGTATTATCATTAGTTTCCTAAGTTTATTGTGAAGTACTCCGAGGAGGGCGTAAATATTAGCGACACAGTTCAACACTATTGCTGCTGTTTACGAACATTACAATTGTAAATATGTTTTTGTTGTTAAATAAATCTTTAAATCTTAAATCTATTGTACTTCGTAACTCTTTAAATGAAATATACACACAACTTTAAAGAAAATATACATGCCTGTGACACCTGTTTCCAACAGCGTAGTGTGGTTTGATTAAGTACTTATATTGAGGTATTTCCTCTGTCATCTCTTCGTTGTGATATAGATAAATAATGTATTAAGTGATGTATTATAAAACTAATCACCGTTTCAGTCATAGGTAAGCATCAACAATGGCGGACGTGGAGCAGCGCTTGCGCGAAATTCTAGTAAAAATAGCAAAAGAGCAAAACTACGAAAACAATGAGATTCAAATCAAACCAGTTGATAGTGGAGGGGCCAATTACACCTCGCAGCTTTTCGCTGTTACAATGTCTTCGTCTGAAAAACCAGCACTGAGATTATTTGCGAAAGTTGCGACGATAGGCGAGGAAATACGCTCCAAATTTTCAATATCGATGTTTGAAATCGAAACTATCTACTACACTAAAATACTTTCAAAGTACAGAGAGTTAGAAAAACGATTTGAGATTCCAGAAGCGCAAAGATTAATCTTCGCTAAATATTACGGGGGAACCATTGAGCATATGAAGGAAGTTCTCGTTCTAGAAGAGTTAACGTACCAGGGTTACAGACCTTTCGACAGGTTAAAATGTTACGATTGGGACTATGCGTCCCAGTGTATATCTATGCTAGCGAGGCTACATGCTATATCAGTTGCTTACGAGAAATATGACCCGGATGATTACAAGGAGACATTAGACAGTGTGACAAACGAATTCCCAGTAGAGATAATGGAGGAGTTTCTGCGTAAATCTATTGGAACTGCGGTAAAAGCAACGGAGGATAAATATAAAGAAAGAGTGGAGAGATTCTTGCGAGGTCACTTGCAAGATAAAACATTTATGAAATATTTCAAACCCGAACGGACGGTCTTCTTATACCACGGGGATTTTAGGCCTAGTAACATTCTACATAAAGCTGACGAGGTAAGTGTTTACTATTGCTTTTTGTTTAAATAGGAAAACGTTTGTTAATGTTTATATAAGATAAAATATATTATAAATCCATTTGGACATTAATAAGTTCGCTCTACTAAACACTGTTTGGTTGTTGAGGCGTTCTAACATATTATTTTCGGTAGTGAAAACTCACTAAGAATTGAATTGTATGTTTGCATGCTTCTTCTAATATATATAATAATAAAAAGTTATCACAATGAAGTAGTAGGTATACCGAAGGTTGTAGAAAACTCTTTGTGTTTCAACTCCGGAAGCGTAACTGCTAGATCTATTTCTGCTTATTAACAGTATCCGGCGCTGTTATGGTCGGTTAGGAAGAGCTAGGTAAGACAGACATTGTCCCTGCAGTTCTAAGACTAGATTAGGGCTACAGTATCCCCTGCCCGTCGTAAAAGGCGACTGAGAGGAGCTTCCGGGGTTGTGGGCGGTAAGAGTGGGAGTTCGAACCGTCTAGTCAAGCAACCTCGGGTAGGACGACAGCATATGTGGCCACAGCATGTGACATGTGTGGCCTCATGCTGTTGAAATCACCAGGAGGCGCAGTGAGTACAAATGCTCACTGGAAAGAACCCGAAGGATGCATCGCGCTCGAAGGACTCCGGTTGTGTTTTGCATTGGAGATCCCGGAGTCCTCCACGCAACTCTGAGGATGGCCAACTTTAGTGAGGTAAAAATCCCACATAACCCGGCGTTGCTCCCACGGCGTCGGGTACCTTTTGAAGGTTTCCCCTTCGAAAACAAAAAAAGGTAGGGGAGATACTTGTCCGTGGCGTTCCAACTTAATCCAGTCAGAGGTAACCATGAGTAATCAGGTACTTAATGCCTCATTGGCCAACCACTGGTAAGACTCAAATCTCATCTCATCGTTGGTTGATTCTATGGACGGTAGTGGTCACGTATGCAACTTAAGGAAAACTGTCTGTTTGCAACTCCCTTAATTTACTTAGGTAAAGAATATCTTTTGATATCGAGTTGTAAATTAAAAATCAATAATTACGACTTGACGACGTGGAATTTTCAAAATAATTGGTCTCAGAGGTGTGTAAAGTCTACCAACTCGCACTTGGCCTGCGTGGTGTTTTATGTCTAAAATCTTCCTTGTTCTGAGACAAGACTCGAGCCCAGTGAGACAATATCGGGCTCCTCCCAGATGGGCGGCTGGGCCCACCGCTCCGTCTAGTCTTTATGACGGTATGCGATCACACATACCGCCGTCCTTCCCGGGATTGCCTGACAGAACGGTTCGAGCTCCCACTCTAGCCGTCTGCAATCCTGGAAGCCCCTTTTAGTCGCCTCTTACGACAGGCAGGGGATACCGTAGCCCTATTCTGACCGCGAGGCTACAGGGACGGGTTTGATGAGCCTAGTTGTAAATATGACTGCAGTTTCGGTAATTGCATTTCGCTAATCTAAAGCTCTAAATAACTGAACAATGTACAGAAATAACTGAGTGTTTTCCTATGTGTTAAATTATGTACATTATTTATCATCAAGATACGTGTGAGTATTGTTAATTCTATGCTTCTTGGTAAACACTTATGATTGCGATTTGTTTTTAGATAAAATAAAGTGGAGGAATATGATTTCTACTGAATAATAATGACTAAGCAGTTCATCATTTGTATAACAATGGTAAAATATTGATTCAAATTTGGTCCATCAGGATTTTAACTTTAGATCACCGAATCATATGAGGCGATCATCTTAGTCCTCGGGAGTAATAACGCGATAATAAATTGTTTATAGATACCAATGACCATTTACCATTAGGTGTATTGCAAAATCATTTGTTATTTCTTAAGACCTTATTTGTTGTTTTATATAAAGAAGATATTTCATTGGCATGGTAGAAACGATAATTTCATTCAGGAGGTATCAGCACTACACCTTTTTCTAGCGTAAAACAGTTTTGCGTTTCGGTGGAAGGGTATTTTTCTTTCGCATTAAGCGTCAATGTTGAATGTTAAAAAGAAATCTGAGTCTGATTCTATAAGGCGATTTCGGTGCAAATTGTAGCATTTTGTTGTAATTAGCTGTAAATAACGCTGACACTTGCGACCATAAGCGAATGTTTTGTAATCATCGACTTCCTCGTGTAACAGGCGGGAGATGAACTGTCCTTCAGTGTACATGCTTAAGTTTCTTGCAGCTCTATGTTATAATTAGAATAATTAGTCTGCTGTTAGAAGCACATTACTGTTATCGACCTTTTTAAATGTAGACGTCAGTAAAATTATATAGATGTATAATTAAAATTATATATTTTATTTTTTCATGAATCATGAGGTAAAGTGTACCTACATCTTATTTCTAATCCCCGAGGCAAAACGAGGGGTGTTATGAGTTTAACTGCTAAGTTTGTCTGTGTGTCTGTCTATCCGTTTCGGAGCTACGTGCTCCGGAACGGATGAACCGATTTGGATGCGGTTTTTTTTGTTAGACAGCTGGTTTCCAGGTTCTGGTTCTTATATATGTTTTATTATTAATGTTAGAAATGCTAAAGTTTTTGAGGATGTATTTGTGTTTGTTACACTTTCACACAGAAACGCATAGTCGGATTTCGTTAATATTTGGCAGTTTTAGCACACACATTACCATTGATCAAGATGAACAAATAGGATAGTTCTCATTGCCGTGGTAGCCATGACCGAAATGGGCACATCCACGGGAATGACCTAGTAGACAATATATTTTTCTTATGTATGGAATGAACAGGAGAGTCCACAATGTCTAACGTCATTTATCACGTCATACTAGTCACCTGTCGCAACGGTCGAAATTCGACCGTCATTTAAATTAAAAAACTAAACTTCATATTGTCCAAAATATCAAGAATATTTTACAATTAATAAATTGTATTGATTTTATTGTTTAAAATCACCCGTGAAAGGTAAGCAATAGCGGGTATTTTGTCAAAGACTTCTGACATTTTTGACGTTATGTGTTTTCATAGTAAGACATTGAAAGTTCTATTTCGTTTATTATGTATGTTTATAATGTGTTTGTGTCAAATGCAAAGTAGTGTGTGTAATGTGTTTTAAGTTGATTTTATACATGTTTTATGCATTATTTGAAAAAATATTAGCATTGCGTAATCCTTCTCTACATCAACTATAACCGTGCGTAATTTCATACTCCTCCGTCTGCGGCAAGTAGGTATCTTAAAAACGGATCACAAGTTTTTGCTTCACGTATTAATATATAGATATGGTGTTTTTTAGAATGGCAAGCTCAAGTTAGTGTTGGTAGACCACCAGATGGTTCAGAGAGGAAACCCGATGCCGGACCTAATATACTTTCTTACCAGCGGCTCCGATGACGAATTTAGGGAGAAATATCTTCATCAGTACTTTGACCATTACTATGAAGAATTCAGGACAGCGTTAGAGAGATTCGGCATAGACGTTGATGATGTATATAAAAAACAGCATTTTGAAGAGGATCTGAAAGAGGTAAAAAGCGTTTTTCATGGACAGTACTTTTGTACTTTATAACTCCCTGCATGGTTGATACACGGGGTTGGGAAGGATTGGTAAAGAGCTTTTTCTTAAGTTCGTCCATCCTCTTGAAGGGAGAGGGGGGAATTATCAGAAATACGATGATAGAGCAGTGATAGCCTAATGGTTGAAACTTGCCTTATCAATCGGGAGGTCCGAGGTTCAAAACCCAGGCACGCACCACTGATTTATGTCCATGTTAGAAATTATTTATCACTGCTTTTCGGTGAAGGAAAACATCGTGAGGAAACGTACACATCCGAAAGTTCTTAAAAAAAAAGTTCTCGGAGGTGTGTGAAGTCCGCCAATTCGCACTTGTCCAGCGCGATGGACTATGGCCTAAAACTCTCTCATTCTGAAAGAAGACGCGTGCCTAGCAAGTGACACAAGTAGACAATAATGGGTTGACGAGACGATGCTACCGCTACACCTATTCCTGCTAATACACATAAAAGGTGAAAGGTGGTAGAACCAGTGTAGTTCGACTGTGGAATTACCACCACTACACCTATTTCTAGTGTAAAGTATTTCTTGCGTTTTGATAGAAGGGTGTGGTTGCCGGCACACTTTACATGAGGCGACCATCATAGTCCTCGGGAGTAGCAACGCATTTGTGTTTGGCTTCACATGGAATTAATGTTTTGTATGAAGTTGATTACAGATATCAAGTTGATTACAGACATCCATGGGCGTCTTTGACCACTTACCATCAGGTGGACTGCATGCTCGTTTGCTATTTCAGTCAGATAAAAAAAAAAACATTTTTTTTTCTTTCAGCTGCTACCACATGGACTGACAGTTGCCGCCATCACGCTGCCCGTCATCACGGTGGACTCGTCCAAGGCCGCGAAGCCGGAGGACGGCATCAATATGGACAGCATGGACATGGAAGCCAGCGAGCTCTTCACCATCAGGTTCAATGGACTGGTCAGGGATTATGTGAGGATGGGGATTCTGTGACGTCTGCGCGTTGGATAAAGGACTCGTGGGATGTTAAAGTGATTGTAAAATATTTTGATAGCCACATTTTTGTGTATAGATTTCAAAAAGTCTTTATTGTTATGCGTAGTTTCTTTATTTTTGCTATGATTTATGTAACAATTTAAATTGTGTTAAAGCACTCAAATAGATAATGTTTTTATTGAATTTTTTGTTATTTCCCTTCTATATTTTGCACGTATATTTAATTTATTACAAAACATATTCAAGAATTGAAAATTGAAGAAATTAGTTTTACAGAATTATCAGGCTTGTAAGTTTCCTTACAACGTTTTATTGAACTGATTAATAATAATTTCTAGCTACCGTTATCCCGCGGTTTCATCCTTGTTAAAAAAAGTATCTTATAGCTGTGTACCTGAGGTATTCCCGAAGCGCTATGACATGGGGTTTTTCTAGAAAGGTGCGAAAAAAGCTCTCCTTTAAAGCCGGCGATGCATTGGCGACTCCTCTGGTGTTGCGAATGTCCATAGGCAACGGTGACTACTTTTATCGTTAGGTTAAAGTATAAGCAAAACCTGCCATTGATCGATTATATGTGGATTTTAATAAAATGAGGACTAAATATTACCCCGAGATACAGACTATACATATATTTAGAAATCTTTAAAAAAAAACATGCGTGCGTACAAAGTACACATGTCAGAAGTGAAACTTCTTTGGCGAACTAATTTATAAATCTTGTTTAGGTATATTTATACAAATCTAAAACTTTAAATTTCCAAGATTAAGAGGAAGGGAAAAAGGCGTGATACGACGTTCGCTCTGTCTCACTTTTTCTCTCAATCTTTCTCACTCGCTTGCTCCCTACTCTCACTCCACGGCTAGTTGCTCATGCTACGTTCGCCCTGTCTTACTCTCTCTCAATCGGTCTCGATCACTCTCTCTCTCTTTTCCGACACTTCCGTTGCATACCGGCGTGACGTTTCATCTGTAAAAATTTTACCCTCATGCGCCTAAAGAAGTTTCACTTCAAAAATACTTCGATGCTTAGATACTTTTAGATTTATGTGATTTCAAACACAACAATTCAAATAAAGAAAATCTGTAAGTACGTGAAGAATAGATAACCTCTTTACTTTGGGTAGTCAGTTAAAAATGATAGAAATCACAATTATTATTATATATTTTCGCAATCCTCCAAATAATATTTTTTACAAAATATTCGTACAAACAGGCAGAACTTAAAATTTTGTCGAATAATCGAAGGTACGGTAGTTTCAAGCCTGGAAGATACCGTGATCTTTTAAAGAACATGCTTTCATCCAAAAAAGCCCTACTATTCAAAACTTGATGCTTTAACTGCATTCAGGTTTATGACATTCTAACATATTTTAATTATGTAACTTCATTAATTCAAAATTGATGTTTTTTCCTGTGCAGTTTTACAAGCAAAGCAGTGATATCTATTTCAAGAGACATTTAAACGCTATCTTGGTGATTAACAATGATTATTTTTGTACTCCAAGAAGCATTACTACATCGCGGTGAAATAACATTAACATGCAACGACACGACACGATACGATATGATTCTGATTACGAATAAAATAAAATAAAAATAATAAATAAAAATATTTTATTGATACAAAAACATTCACATATGCTCGCAAGGGCCCTGTACTTGGTTCAAGACCTGTGTTACAGGTACCCCGCTCATCCACCGAGACAGAGGACACTGCTTGTCCACAAAATAATTAAAAGTACACTTACCTACTAAAGTAACATTTTATGAATTGAGTACTTAGGGGCCATCCATTAATCACGTGATGTTTTTTTTGGCATTTTTTGACCCCCCCTCCCCCTTAGTGATACGTGGTGAGGTTTAAGACTAGCCCTCCCCCCCCCCCCCCTATATCACGTGTATTTTTTCGTACCTGCAAAGAATCTATTTTTTTATTTTAAAAAAAATACTGGTGCAAGTATCATCTAATTTTATTATAGAATATAATAACTCTACCTCTGAACGTTATTATAGTAGTCTTCTATAATTTTGTAATTTCCTATAATAAAATTACATGATACTTGTACCAGTATTTTTTTAAAACTAAAAAAATAGATTCTTTGCAGGTACGAAAAAGGCAGGCGCGCTTGCCGAAAAATAAGTACACGTGATTTATTACTTTACCCCCCTCCCCCCTTGTGATATTTCGTGATTTTTTTATGGACCCCTCCCCCCCCTTTTGAGCCTCACGTGATTAATGGACAGCCCCTTATGCAACACATTAAGTTCAAGTTATACATTTAGGTAAATAAAATAACTATAAATAATCTCTAATTGTGCGTGTGTGGGTGCGTGTGTATGTAAATTATGTATTCATTCACTCTTGAATTATGTTTTAACGCTCAATGCTAAAAAAAGATGATGCAGTCTAAAGCTAACTCAATGAGTTAAGTCAGTAGAGGAGTATGACAACATATTAAATGCTGCATAGTGCCAAGATTAGGTACGCACAGCGAGAGCCATACAATATTGCGGCAGAAGAGATTACAAGCAAAACAATTTGAAATTGACATGACGACATTTGTTCCGCGATGATTACATCAGGAAACTCAGAAATGGAGCTTCGAATCCCACCTGTATGACCGAGTGTTGTCGTGACACCAAAAATGCGTATGAAGAATAAGTGCGGAACTAAGTAATCGTATTGTATAAATATATCACTCACAATAACGACATATTGCAGGTCGTATTAATGTACACGGAACCTTCAACGATGTCGGATGCGGAGCTGCGGATTCTCGAAGTGCTTAAAGCAATCGCCATGGAACAGGAGTATCATAACTACGAATCTGAGCTGAAGCCTGTATCCAGTGGAGGCGCGAATTACACCTCCCTGCTGTTTTCAATAACTCTTTCCGCACCAGGGAAAGATGATATTAAATTGTTCGCCAAGGTCGCCAGTCTCGGTGTGAAAATGCGCTCCATGTCGACCATGCAGGTATTTGAAACCGAAATAGCGTTCTACACAAAAATTCTGCCGAAATACAGAGCATTGGAAGATTTGCACAACCTTCCTCAGGAAGAGAGACTGGTCACGGCCAAGTATTACGGTGGCACCCATGAGTATTTGAAGGAGGTGCTTATCCTAGAGGATCTTACAGCTAAAGGTTATCAATCTTTCAACAGATTCGAGTGCTTCGATTGGGAGTATGCATCGAAGTGTGTAAGCTCGTTAGCACGGCTCCACGCATTGTCTGTCGCTTTTGAAAAACACGATCCCAAAGAAAGTTCAGAATTGTTTAAGAAATTGGAAGTCCGCATTCCAGTACACTTATATAAGGATTTCATGACCAAAAGCATCTGCACAGCTGTTAAGGTGACAGATGAGAAACATAGAGCAAAAGTTGAGAAGTTTCTGCAGGAGAGTATGGCCCAGCTTACATTTGAGAAATTCTTTCATCCAGACAAACGTATAATTTTGAAGCATGGAGATTTCAGGCCCAGTAACATCTTACACAAGGTGGAAAAGGTAAGCAGTAATTTGGTTTATATACTATTTTTCAAATATTATACTCAGTGCAATATGCTTATTTGTTTTAATATTTATTAGTTACCACAAGTCGTCGTCAACCAATTATTATCCTACTGCTGGGCACGGGTCTTTTCTTGGAATAAGAGAGTTATAGGCCATAGTCCACCACGCTGGCCAAGTGCGAATTGAAGAAGGTGGACAAGTACGTATGTCTAATCTAGGTTGTTTAGTTATTGCTCTTGAGGCAAGAATACATATTTGCATATCGGTGTAATTAATGTTGATGTAACATTGTTCTTGTCACGAATAAGTACACAAGTCAATAATTAGTGACTGTCCATAAATTATTATATTAATACGTGAAGCAAAAATTTGTGACGGATTTTTAAGTAATATGCCGCGGACGGATTAGTATGAAATTTTTCACGGTTATAGTGGACGTAGAGAAGGAGTGCAGAATGATAATATTTTTTCAAATAATGCATTTTTCATACATACAATCAACTAAAAACACATTACACACACTGCCTTGCATTTGTCACAAACACAGTAAATGAAATAGAACATTCAATGTCTCACTATGAAAAGACACAACGTCAAGAATGTCAGATGACATTTGATTTTTAATTTAAATTACGGTCGAATTTCGGCCGATGCGACGGGCGACTAGTTTAATGACTTGTCTGTAGTGTCTGTACCTACGTACATCATATATAATTCAAATAAGTAACATTTCTAAGATATAAAAAGATAAAAAATACAGTCGAATTGAGAACCTACTTCTTTTTGGAAGTCTTCATTGATTGGTTGATTTCTTGATTGATTGCCTTCAGTATTTGTTATCTTAAGCATTCGGGATTTTGTTTCAATGACAAATATTTGAAAATTATATCACTGTAACAACATAGTGGATATGTAGCGTGTTACAGTACGTCAAGCTATTTGGGCTGTAGAGGCAATTATATTAACCCACGCTCGAAAAATATTACCCTTCTTTTGTGTCGAATTCGAAATTCTTAACGAGAATAAAATAATTAGGGAAAATAGTAATAATACAACTATGTACATATTTTTTATTATTATTTTTTTATTTGTTTTGGCGTGATTTCAAACAGTGTATTGAAACAAAAATTACTAACAATAAATGTAATAAACATTTATATTTTTTAAGTGCTGGTGAAATCACGGGGCTCATTGAGTCAAAAATGTAATATTTTTTGCCTTTAACCTGTTAATTTTTTTATCTGTCTGAAGTAGCAAACGAGCATGCAGTCCACCTGATAGTAAATGGTCATTGCCGCCCATAGACATCTGTAATCAAATTCATACAGAACTTGGGTTCCATCTGAAGTAAATTACAGATGCGTTGCTACTCCCGAGGAATATCACGGTCGCTTCATGTGAAAGTGTGCCGGCAACCACTTCGTTCCATCGAAACGCAAAAATTATGCTTTACGCTAGGAATAGGTGTGGCGGTGGTACTTCCCCGGTCGAACTACACTGGTTCTACCACCTTCAAAATAAAGAAAGTAATTAAAAACGAGCTTGATATGGTTAATAATAACTGTTCCGCTCTCCAGGATGGCAAGATACAACCGGTTTTAGTTGACTACCAAATCCTTCAGCGAGGGAACCCGGTCACCGATCTCCTGTACTTCCTCATCAACGGCTCCGACGAGGAGTTCAGAGCTAGTCACCTGGATGACTTTTTCGACCATTATTACGAGGAGCTCGGCAAGGCTCTAGCTAGATTCGGGATAGACGTCGTTGACGTGCT